>NW_019379628.1:145389-206168 GCF_000648655.2 Copidosoma floridanum | reverse complement strand
AAAATCCATAAGCTACAGACGCTGCGGATACAGAGTCCTGGCGCCCCGGCCCCGCGGTTCCGGGATAAGTTTTCCGGCGCACGCTTGCGCGCAATCGTACTGGCTGAGGAGGCAGCGGCTCCTGGTGGGCTTTGGCAACTGTACCGGCGCTCCTCCTCCCCGTGTCCGGGAAATTCTCCGCTACATATATATAACCATACAAAGTGTGTATATATATATATATATATATATATATATATATACGGCAGTGTTGTTCTTCGTCACCACTGCAGGGATAGACGAAGAAGAAGAAGAGAGTTGCGGGGGTGGGAGGGGGAGGTGGTGGCTTATGGATTTTCGGGTAATGTGCGCGCGAAACTTGGCTTGCCGCCCGTCTCTCTTTTCTTCCCTTTCGTCGACGTCGTCGTTCTGCTCTCGCGTCGTACACCTACCCTATATTGTATCTCTATATACCTAAACGTGCAGATATACATTATAATATATATCACACGGCAATGCGGGAAACAGATGCTGCGAAATTTTCCCGGATAGAGCCCGCCGAGGGAAAGCGGTGGCGATGGCTCCGCGGCAAAAGTTCTTGTACCGTTGATTTTTGCCGCAACGGGGTGGTGGTAGGAAGGCTGTACATCTTCTCGTTACGGTTAACTGAGTTATTTAGGGTATGTCCCAGAGATGATTCAGGAGAAGGAGGGGGCGACCAAGCTATATTTTTATACACGTACATGTTTCCGCGCGGAGCCAACTTTCGAGTTTTGCCCCCCCCCCCCCCACAGCAGCTCATATTTATCTCGTCGTACCCTCTGCTGCTGGAAGTATGTCACGGCGCTGCAGATTATTATTTTAGTTACGGCTGTTACGCTTATAAGCGAATTAGCCGGGCGAGCTTACCTACCTATATACAAACGCATCGCGCCCACCAATACCGTCACTGTACGTATATGGCAAAATAAACCGGGGCTTGGAGATCGAAGGGGAAAAAGGAGGGGGGGGAGGAGAGAGCAATTCTCTCTTTGGTTGGACGGGGAATCGATCTCCACTCGAAGAGCTGCTAGCAAAAGTAATTTTCGGCCCAAAAAGTTATGAATTCATCATGACACGCCCCCTAAGCAACCCTTTGACATTCGGGCCGGCTTCCCCTTTCTGCTGACCCCCGAGTAGATGGAGCCTCGTAATTACGTTACAGCATCGTGTGTAACTCTGCGCTTCCCGACCTCGACTCTCTCTCTCTCTCTCGTGTGTGTGTTTTATTCAAACGCCCCGTTCCCTCATCCGCCTTTCAATGGGCATTGAATTGCGTGGAAATTAAATCCAAGAGGCTGCTAAATAAAAATTCATGAGCCCGTCCGAGCGTGTCTGGCTGTATCTACTGACGCGCCTATAATATGTGATAATCTACACCTATATACCTTATAGTATTATTATTATTATTTTGTTGTATAACAGCATTATAACGTTGCATCACTAAATGCCGATACTTTCATAACTACATTACAGGCTATTCAGTTTGATTTTGACGTATGATTTGACACTCGATTTGACTTAATGATGATAATATAATAATATAAGTGTATAGCAATACACATATACCATATACTTATACGTACAATTAAACGACCACCTTCGAACGTATAATCCATATTATTAGATAACGTGCATAATCGTAACCTAAACATCAAGAGAAGTTATAGTAAACTTTACTGCAGGTATCTATACATTTTTACTTATATGTGTGTTTGTGCAGAGTATCTAAGTGTGTATTTGTATGTCAACACGAAGTTTAATCAGCGCCGCGCGTTGTTTATGAAAATTGCAATCAAATCAAATTACAACGATATGATGCGATATGATGTGTGTACGCTTTGCATAGCATCACAATAACCATCACCATCATCATCACCACCACCACCAATCAAAATCCAAACAGCACATCGCATTGACGCGATAGCGACGCATAAGCCGAGTATCATAATATTGTATGCACACTGTAAATCTAAATGTGTTTAATTACACATATATAGCGTGTTTTTTTTTAACATACATAGGTGCGTTACATTTTAAAAGCAATTTAAAAGTGTTAAAGCGACACGCATTAGTGTGTTTTATTGCAATAATGCGTTTCTAACATATAATTTTACATTCGTTATCCGTGTGCATTATCAAATGCAATTAAAGTATGTTGTAAAACACACGTACTTATAACGCACGTTTAAATATTACATACTTCAAGTGTGTTATTGTAAACATACTTGTACCGCATTGTTAAAGAATGCATCTAAACCGTTTATTTATCATCTCAGTATTATTTTGTAAGTCCAAGAGTGAACATCGTGAATAACGAGTTAGGGTATACATCTTTGCTCATTTGGCCATTTAATGCTGTCTGAAGGATTTTAACAATAATATAACTGCTTTTTCGGGATTGACGTGAAATAAATTTATAGTGGAAGTCTCCTCGGAGATGTTTATCTTAAGATGTGTGTCGGGCATCGCACAAGTAGTTTGCTGCGTTGTGAGTCAGTGATAGTGAGACCACCTATCGGTTATTAATTTAACTTTATTTAAACAAAAGTGACGAGTTTTTGTATGTGTGTTTTTTTTCTTTTCTACAAAAAAAAGGAATCATTTGAGCCTAGAGTAGTTAAAGTGGCATTCAATTCAATAGTTTTTAAAAATAATAATTTTCAGTAGTGGTACTTGAATCTGCTTGTTTGTTATTATTTTTTCTAAGTCATATGCAACTTTATTATTTAAGCGCTTAGCTGGTTTGAATGGTGGATCTGCAGCGGCCTTGAAACGATATATATAAATATAGGCCTGTGTATCGAAAACTGATACGTTGACGTCGAATAACCGTCACTTGCCGGTGCAGGGTGTGTATATATAAGTATACCGTACCGGATACTATATAGAGCAGCGGCGGAATAGAATGTACCCTACTATTATTTATTATTATCCCCGTACGGCGAAATGTCGTTCCATATAAAATATAGCACATAATCATTAGCACAGCCAGAAGAACCACGATGAGACATCCTTTTTCCTTCTCGCAAACCAGTCACCCTAAAAAAAAAAATACATCACATTGTGGTTGAAACAATTATTCGCGCGCTCGCAAGTTAGGTACACATGCATAGGCACCACGTACAGAGCTGTACATAATAATAATAATAATAATAATAATAATAATATTACACTGCTCTGGTATCTCACGGGTGGCATTGTTTAATAGTATATAGAGGCGACAGCAGCAACGACCGGCATCACTCCACACTTGCTGATGCTGCAAAAATAGCAACGGTCCTTCCTTCCTGATCCGACGAATTTCAAGGAGCGTCCCATCAGGGCCATCACCCCACAAGAGAGTGAGAGTGAGAACACGGTGTTTGGTGTGTACAATACAATACAATACATCCGGGGAAAAGGGGGTCGACGCTCTTCTCAAGACCCTGCGCACCTGCAGCAGTTCCTTTCACGACACGCGCCGTCGCGCCGATCAAAATAATAAAAGACACTGCCTGCGCGTGCTACACACACACAAAACGGTACAAGGGTGGCGGAGAAGGGTCTGGGGGGGGGGAGAGACCAGAAGAGGCGAATACAGGGGCTGCAGGAGTAGAAGGGGGCAAGGGCCTCCATCCACGTGTCTACAAACACATGTATCATTATATATATACATATATATATAGAAGAAGGTCCGAGCACTCGTTGCCGTTACTACTTACACGAGACTTAAACCATACTTTACAGTTACGCGACGTGTATATTTATATTATATATGTATTAATATAATTTAAATATATATGTGTAAGTCCGCAGTATAATACAGGCGCCTCAGGCTACTGCTGTATATTATATATGCGTATGTATGTGTGTATATATAAGTAACATAGGTAGGTATACGTGTATAGTAGGTCCAAAGAAAAGGAAAGTGTCGAGCTACGTACATGGTGGATATATTACTTGTACAGGCTGTATATTGTATACATGTATATGCTGCACCCTTGTAACTTGGGTTGTACACCTTTCTCGCGCCTCGCGCCCCGGTGCACGTGCAAGTGCTCTGCATATAGGTACACCCATTGGGTATATACCACCACTTTTTCTTTACGTGCGTCTCATCCATGCAAGACCCAACACTTACGCACCACCACCTCCTACACGCTTTCAAAGCCGCGTCGCCCTGTAAGTATATATGTATAGCCAGCGTCGTCGGCCGTCCCCTGCTCGCTCGTTTTGCTTATATTCCTCGAGAGAGAGAGAGAGAGAGAGTGTAGGAGGCAGAGTCAAGCGCGCGCGCGTGTCGATAATAAAGGCAAGCAGGAGGAGGAGGAGAAGGAAGGGAGCCTAGCTCTCGACTCTCTCTTTTTCTCCAGGGTTCGAGGGGGTGGTCGTCGCCGTAGTTGTACACGACGTGCGCGCTTTTCTCCCTCTCCTTTCTTTTTTTCCTCGGTATATATAGTCTTTTGCTCTCCACGCGAGCTTGCTCCTTCTTTTCCTCTCTCCTCCCCCTTGTTTTTTAGCTCGGCGACGGTGATGGTATACATAGTAACCGGCTCTCGCTATCACTTGTATACATATATATGTATATACATACACCCTCAGTCGTAGCTGGCTCGATGTCTCTCGAGAGATTTTGCTTCCTTTCTTGCTTTTTATTTATTTATTTTTTTTTTTTGTTCAGCCCAAGATTTCAGAGCTGCTTGCTCTTTCCGTCGCGCTGAAAGAGCGAAAATTTCTCGGCAAGGCGTCAGTTGTGCCGCTTACACCATCGTCACGTTTACCAACCGAGCTACCGAATGCCGATATGGTTAAAGGCAACGGATCGAACGGGGCGAGGAATTAGAGGAATTTTTGTTATTTAAATTGGTTTTCTTGAACTGCGCGTGATCCACTCGTATATATATATATACGTATATATATATATATATATATATATACCGTTTAATTGGACGCTGCTACACCAAAGTAAAGTGGTATAGCTAGTATAGTAGCGATGATCGCTCCGGAGATAACTCCAAGCTCGACAGAGATACATATATACACCTATAGGTATGTATATACATACTGCTGGTATTATCGATCGAGAAAGATTGAGGGGGGAAGGGAAAGCCAGCGCTTCCTTCCCTGAAATATATATGTAAATTTCGATTGCGGCTCGCAAAGATGTCACGGATCCGAGATAAGGGATACATGTGTGTTGGTATATTATATGTACGGCGCAAGGGCTTTATTTCAAATTACATTTTGCATGCGCGGCTCCGGCGATTAAGATATCGATCAGAGCGGCGCGTGCCGTGATAATATTATATGTATATACACCTACATCCTTGTCGCCCTCTCGCGCCAATTGCGCTCACACACACACTACTGGCTTGACAAATCACTCTTGTCTTTTTCATTGTGGTTTTCAGAACAAGTATTATATATTGCTTGAGTCTCGTCCCTCGAATCACGACCCCCTGAAGTACATGTCCATGCATCTCGGGTGTGTATACCTACCAGTGGATCGCGCACAACCGAAATTATATCTCGATTACTTGGTCGTTGAAAATTTATTAAATATGACTCGCATTTCACGACCAAGACATTTAGTGTACGCATTCTAATTGAGTTTAGAGAGGGCACAAAAAAAAAAAAAAAAAAAGGTGTCAAGTATAGTTACTATATATATATTATACAATATGTATTTGTTTTATACAGCGTTTTTAGTTATAGTTTTCAAATGACCATACCGGATGGGTGAAAAATTATGAGTCATGATTGTATAGAGCAGAGCTCGCACTTTTAAAACAAAATAAACTTGCTGCTCCCAGGTGAAAATGTACACGAAGAGAGATCGAGTGGCGTGCAATTGTTGTCGAGATCAAACGCGTTTACCGCATTACCCCTTCCTGTCCTTGATAAAAGTTTAATTTTCGCAACAAGCGCAAGGGGGGAGAAAGTTGTATGGGTATTTTACACTTGCAAGCAGAGAAAAAAAAAAGCATGCTCGAAAACACCCGAAAGTCAGCGCAAGGTATGTAGCTGCGGCGACGGCAAAGACTAAGTATATACACTTCTCTCTTTCTCTCTCTGCGTGGAGGCAACTTAAACGTCGGGAAAGTGTATATTTATATATAGGGTGTATAGGACAGACGGGAAAGAAAAAGGGTTGAAGGTTGGAGGCTATATACAGGTATACATTTATACAGACCTACCCGTGCAAGTACCTATACTTTTACTCCATTAGCATCGTACCTATATAAAAGTACGCGTAGGTTTGTATAAGTGTATACCTATATATTATACAAGAGACGTGGAGAAAAAGAGAGAGAAAAATTCGGAAAAGCGGAACACGGCTACATAAGTACATATAGGTAGAGTATAGAGTAACACATTGCACTCTGCAGTGAGTGTATATTTATACGTACAGAGAGAGGGATGGGAGTATGGGACAAGGGAAAAGCTTCGTATGGAATATAAGTGTACAGCGTCGGAGTTGCGCTTGCAAAGTGTTGTGTACACGTATATACGTGTGAGAGAATACAAGTATAGGAGTATAGGTAAGTATACAGAGGCGAGGATATTATTGATTTTTGTTCATTCATGTATGGGCGGACACACATTTTCAGTACCGACACTACCCACCCCTGTAAGTACAAGTCGTGCCTCACAAGTAAGTCATAAGGTGGTGTAAAAATATATGCTCATTACAATAATTTATAGTGTTTCAAAAAAGGGTACAATCCTAATGCTTTTCATTATACATAGTTATGTACACATACCTATAATTTTCTAAAAGAGCAATTATCTACCTAACTGCTACAAGTGGGAACTTGGGATTATTTCAATAAAATTCCAAAAGAATGTAACAAAAATATTTCAAACACACGGTGCAAAAGTACAATTTTTTTTTTTTTTTTTTTTTTCTCAATTCCCTGTACTAAAATAACGTTAATAAATTAATTATGTGGGATAAATCATCATTTTATTAAAAAAGTTATACAACTGAATTTTTTACATTTTACTTCATAATACATAGATCACCTATTTGAACTCTCTCAGCATAAAAAGCAAACCACCCCCGGCTCTTTGCGCCACCGCTTCTATCTTACAGCAGCAGCTATATGCGTGTAGAATGTATACATATAGAAACTACTCGATAAGCCTCGCCACTTATTCGTCCCCGTCGACTCCGCCAGCACCGCCATCGCTTTTCTCTTCCCATAGACATCAGAGTAGGTATACTATATACCCCAAGTAGACGGGCGTACCGCGATTCGGCTCTCCCTTTTGCGCATAGGTGGTAGATATACCTACTTATGTGTGTGTGTAGATCCTATTGTCGGACACCTTTAAGTGTGCGCCCGTGCCATTCCCCTGCATTATTAAGTATACCCCCGAATATGTAGGTGATGGTACAACGTCACAGTTAAAGCATCAGCCAAATCGAGGTAACCCCCGGGATTATACCTACACGCAGAAAAGAATTACAGGAAATTTTACCGTAAAAGCAACGGTAATCCTGTGATAATTTGTCATTACGTAAATTTTTACCGTAGATGTTCATGAATTTTTACCGTAGTTTACGGTAATTTTTATGGTAACTGTAAAATGTATCCAAAATTCACTATAATTTTTACTGTACGGCAACGGTAAAATTTCCCCTGAAAGTGCATATAGCTATAGGCTGCAGGGTCACGTGGGCTGTATAGGGAAGGGCTGACCAAGATGTCTACTGTAGTGGGCTATATAACCTGTATGAGAGAACGAGATAGACGTAATATCTGTATTACCGAAATCAACGTATAGATGAAAGTACGGGAATCTTTAATGAATGGCTATAAGCGCGAAGGAGTACTGCATCAAGTACCAATTCTATTAATGCAAATATCCGCACTGGTCTACAATTTGTAGGTTAGTCCGCGCTTTAGCAGACAACTGATCAGGTGTTCGGCCTTCCCCTCCAGCCAACGCGACCCTGCAGCCTATAGCTATATATACTATTTCAGGGGAAATTTTACCGTTGCCGTACAGTAAAAATTATAGTGAATTTTTCATACATTTTACAGTTACCATAAAAATTACTGTAAACTACGGTAAAAATTCATGAACATCTACGGTAAAAATTTACGTAATGACAAATTATCACAGGATTACCATTGCTTTAACGGTAAAAATTCCTGTAATTCTTTTCTGCGTGTATATGTACACACACACTCCCGCTATCCATCCATGCCGTGCACATATATATGGGTGCTCTGCTTGCTCGTTATCTCGCGGCCACCCTCCCGAACTTGAGAGATTTTTCTTGCTCGTGGAAAGCTGGAAGAATGGCTCTGCCTAGTGCCGCGTTAAACACGCCGAGGCGCGAAGCTAAACTGATTACAACTCCCGCAAGGACGCTTTCCTCCTCCGTGTTGCCCATCTCTTTTTTTTCTCTCTCTTTTCTTTCCTCCATCGACTTTATCGTCGTCTGGAGGCTTTTAATTTTTTCCTCCTGTTTCTCGTTAGCAAAAAGTATACTTACGCTACGCGAGCCCATAAGCGTTTGTTTATACTCGTAAGGGAGAAAATGTTCTGTAGCGTACCGTCACTTACTGCTTGCTTTCATACGTCATGATATAGTATTATATATTATACATGAAACAGCTCGAATATTTCTTTACCTCGCGTACAACACCTGTCGAGGATGCAGTATATGGCATACAATTATATTGTCATATAGTGTACATATAGGTCGACATGGAAAATGTTTTAAAAACCACCTCCTCCTCCTCCTCTCCCCCCCCCCCTCGAAGAGAGAAAATGAAGAATATTAGGGATATGTCTAAACATTTTCACCAACATAACGTCCCGCCTATAATAAATTATGCCATGCATTAAATGTACATTATCGACTGATGCCTTATTTTTTTTGTCCGTTGCAGATTTCTCTCTGAACCGGATCGGCCGGCCGGCGCTTCAACTGTAGCCTGGCACTCAAAATGCTGCTCGTTTCTTGGTAAGTGCATCTCTTGGCGTAACTCACACGGACACGCACACGACGCTTCGGGCTCCCCTTTACTTTGGCACGTAAACTCAATCCGCTGTATCAATCACTGCGAATAAGGTGCGCACTTTTTTTCCTCTCCTGTTATACTCTCGTCTCGGCCGCCGAAGGAGAATAACCCACGCACAGACGCGAATGCGATCCCGCTCGCTTTGGATTTGACGGCCGGGTCGGGTTGCAGCGCTGAAATTTTTCTTCCCCGCCGCCGCGGCAGCGTCGAATTACTTACCCGTGAAAATATCCTACCCGACGGGGCGGAGCTTCCGTTCGGTGCGCCAAACACGAGGAACAAACATTCCGATTTTTCGACATCTACAATTTTTCTTCCCTTTTGCTGCATACGTTTGTTGCTCGAAGGAAGGAAAAAACCAACCTTTTTGCAATAATCAGATTATTATTGGCTTCGGGTCTATTTGATCGTTGAAAAACAATAAGGCCAGATTGGATGATGATCCCGTAATGGCATCTTACGGTGTAAGTCACGAGTATGGAAATTCAACGAAAACATATATTATGTGTATGAAAATTCACGCGGGGGATAAACAAGCGCGTGTTTGTCGAGGGAGCGTCAGACGAGAGACAAATATGTATTGTAAAAACTGTTTACAAGCGGCAGCCGCAGTGTACTTATCGCCATCGCCGCCGATACGTCTCCCTCGGGCGTGCATGATAATATACTTACATGCTTATACACGTACACGAAAAAGAAAAGCCTCGTGTACCTCCTGAATTTAGATGATTTCGCCGTTAATTCCCAGTCTCCCCTCCCACAATTTTCTACTCTCTCTCTCGGTGTACACAGCGCGTGGTAGTCGTGTTGGGCATATACACGTATATAAATATATACTTGCTGTGTATGTTATATATAATACAGCGCAAAAGCCGAGCAGCGATAAATAATACACGCCCATATCTGACATCTCAATTTCTCCTCGTCCTCTCAATAAATAATGGGCCAGAGAAAGAGCGGCGCATGCGAGTGAGCTATAAGGGAGATAAAAGTGGGTTTTCTAGCTTTTCAGATTTACCCCCCCATGCACTCGGGTGTATTTTTTTAACGACGCCTTCCTCCCCCTCTCGCGAATAATATCTCTTCAAATTACGCTTCTTTTGATGCAGGACCTTTATATTATAAATCAAACAATGTGAATTTCGGACATCCGAGGGGCAGATATAACACAAGATGTTTTGCAAGCTGAACTGGTATACTCGTAACTAACTGCTCTTAAATATTTTTCGGAGTGAAAACCTTTTCCTTCATTTTCTTCTCTCACTTGATCCCATTCGGAGCTGCTCGAATACTATATACGTACGGCGCGTTTTTGTTTTGCCCGGAACATAAAAGCTGGATATTCCAGAGCGCGCGTAAGTATGGGCTTCTCTCTGAAAGAGACTTTTTTTTTTTACGATGTACGAATTTTTTAAAAGGTTCCGTAATTAGGTCACTCGCTCGCGCGCTCTTCAACTACTCTGCCTCGTTTTTGTTGTTGTTAAAGTAGTACTTATTCAACTCGAAGAATTGTTCAGTAAAAAAAAAGAGGAAATTTTTTCGTATAATTCAAGAGGTGCCTGTAGTTTCTCATATAAAATTTACGAGTTTTTTTTTTTTTTTTTTTTTCTTCGGAAAAAGCTCTAACTTGAAAAATGGGAATTTTCAGCAACTTTGGAAAAAATGGAGGTTTTTTAATACCGGCAGTGATTCCTAAGACTGTACGCGCATAGAACGTTCAGTCTTTATTATATCGCGGTAAAAATAATTTGAAGGGTGATTGAAAGGATTAACGTCGTGACACGACCGATCGTCATCAATATCAATCTACTTAAGAAAGTCAAAAAATTAAAAAAATTAATGGGCCCGTAGGGAGGTGTTTAGTTATTTGAAATTTAATTCACCTGTATAAGAAAAGAACGCGTCAGAAGCAATGGAGTCAATTTTTTTTTTCTGACTTACATGAAGATTTTAAATTTTGGACATAATAATATGTTGTACAACTCTTACGACGAAATTTCAAAAACATGTACGTGAAAAAATACTTTATTTTCCGAAAATTCATACCATATTTTTACACCACTTTTATTTATTAGCCTCAAACTGTTTTATTTCCTGTCGAAGGCAAGGTAACATTGAGGTGAATAATGCTCTCAAATATATTGTATACCATTGTATCGTTGACAAAGTTGTTATAAAAAAAAAAAAAAGAAAAATGTTTTTCGGTTCGCATGAGTATACAGGCACCTTTGAGAAGACACGAGAGACATTTTTCGCCTGACTACAAGAACACATTCTGCAGTTAATGGTAAAGAAATTAGAGAGGATTTTCCAAATGACAATACACAAACGAGTTGCGTACTTTGCACGACTCGTACGTACGTGCATGCACCCCGTTGCTGGGAGATGTAACGCGGGCTTTAATTTTTCCTCATTTCCATCGGGGGGGCAGCCGACGCGAAAAAGTTTTCGCCCCCCTCCCTCGCGCGGGTTTGTTTGCCCTCCAAATTGAAAAGTAACGCGGGGCCGAGCGAGAAAGGGCTAATGAAAACCGCAACCTTTCGCTAACAGCGAAATAACGAGCCCCCCCCCCCTCGATATACCCAACAGTTCAAAAGTAAAAGTGCGCCCAAACGCGAGTATAACAAGTGATGTATTGGCGCCTATATGTATACTTATGTACCAATAACCCAATAATATTTGCCGCACGCGCATCCCGGCAATTAACGCAAAGCCGGTGACAGGCCAAAGCATCAGGGCGCGACTAACGAAGGGGTTCTTCTCTTCTTCCCCACCCCAACACACACACACACAATCCCTGTACAGCTAAAACGGCGCATAGTTATCTTAGCCGCGAGCGTCTTCTCATTGACAGACAAAACGGAAAATTGGGCATCAGGGGAGCACCACCAGCAGCGACAACATATTTATATACCGTCAGTATAAGGTTTGACGAAGAGGGGGACAGCATCAGCAGCATATACTTATAACCGGGGGAGCAACGAAGGACGGGTTATAGGTATATTTAGGTATATAGTTGGGCTTGGAGCGGAGCTCGGGGGTCCCGAGTCGCCAGCGGCAGCAGCACGGCGGCGGCGACGCCTCAGCTGCAGCAGCAGCGACCCGGAGAGCGGCCGACAGTCAGGGAGGCCGAGGAGGCCCTGCCAGCAGCAGCTGCGCCGGCAGAGGAAGCTCGGGAGGAGGAGGAGGACCCAAGCCAGCGAGTTGAGGCGATCGAGGTAGACGAGGAGGAGGGGGAGGAGTACGAAGACGAGGACGACGACGACAACGACGGGGGAGAGCTGGCTGCGTGCGCCGCGACGACGAGCAGCGCGGTGGCGGCTGCTGGTGCGGGGGGCCCGGGCCCAGTTGTTGTTGCTGCTGGAAACACGAGCGCCGGGGTCGCGAGCTGCAGCCAGGGGCCGAGGGCCACGGCTAATGCAACGAGGCGCATGCCTTACCTCGGGCCCGACATGACCACCACGACCCGGCTGTCCGCCATGTTTTACACGGTCGAGGTCGGGGACACCAAATTCACCATCCTCAAGCGCTACCAGAACCTCAAGCCCATCGGCTCCGGGGCCCAGGGCATCGTCTGGTAAGACCCCATCATTTTTTATATATCTACCTACTACTCCACTTACATAATTAATATGCACTCGTCTAATTACATATCTTTGTCCGTACCCCCCCAGATTGTGAGCTTATTATTTTATTGAGACAACCATCGTCACATTTCTCTCATTCATCTGGAAAATTGTACAAAGAATTTTTTTTTTTTTTTTTTTTTACCAACTTTCAAATTGTCACAATCAATTTTACTTTTTAGAATATATCAATCGCATAAAAAGCTTTTTTTTTATGCCTATCGCTTGCAAAAGGTTACCAAGTTGGTACGAATTATGTGTACAAGCAGGGATGGCAAGTGTGGAATATTTATTAAAAAATCGGTCTACGCGCGCCTTTGCTCGGGTTAAGATAATCTTATAGGGGAAATTCGACTGTAAGAAAAGCAAATATCAGGGAGAGTATTTTTTTTTTTTTTTCATTTCTTAAATTTTTCAGTGGCGTGTGCTGGTGCCTTGAGAGCAACTTTACAGTCTAGAAGGAAAAGGGTTTTCAAGCACGACAGCTCTGATTTATTGTGTTGCGAAATAACGTTGGGGATCTCGGTAAATCTCAGCTATTTCGCTCGGAAGACGAAAAACGCTTCTACTTGGCCCAAAATAATTATCGTTTAAAACAAAGTTTTTAATTTTGTCGAAAAATACATTTTTTTTTTTTTCTTTCTGCAGAATTTCTTTCACACAGTGTCATTCCAATACACTGACTGAAAATTGATCGAAAAATCGTACTACTTAACTTACATTGTTATTTAACTATTTTATTTCTATTAAACCAAGTTAGCTGCTACTTCATTGCTCAAGAATTGAAGATAATTCCTTCTTCATCTCGAGAGCGTCAAAGTTCTAATTTACTAAGCCACATAATTCTTACAGTCAAAAAACTGATAGTAGTAGTGATACTTGAAATAAAGAAAATAATTTTGAGTGCCTGATCTTGCATAATCAAAAATGTCATACCGGAGAAAAATGGTTACAGATTCTCTAGATACTAATTTATGAAAAAAAAAAAAAACTGTAGTGTAGTCATCCCTGCTTGCTAATGAAATGTTAAAATTTGTTCGCGGTTTATAATTAAGATTAAAACCACGGTAGTGATGTTTTATTGAAATATGAAAAATAGTAATGTAATTTTGTCGTATGTTACGCAGCGCGGCATTTGATACCGGGACGGCACAGAACGTGGCGATCAAGAAGCTCTCGAGGCCTTTTCAAAACGTCACGCATGCCAAGAGGGCGTACCGAGAGTTCAAACTCATGAAACTGGTCAACCACAAAAATGTAAGTTCCAATTCCTAATGGCCCCATTTTTTTTTCTTATCCAATTAAAAACTTCCATTGGACAAGAAGAAGGAGAGTCTCGAAATTTGAAATTCAAATGGCCGAAACTTTTCCCTCCAATTATACTGATACAAAAAAAAGGAGAGTAGACTAATACACACGTATATACACAGAGCCATGGTGTACAACAGCAAGGATCCCTCTGTACTTGGCTCACACACTTCCGTCTCTCGACAATCCACATTCCGCGACTTCTTCCTCGTCAAAAAAAAAAAAAAAAATATGAATTCAGGCGAAAATCTGAGAGTTTCATCGGTTCTCGCGCGTGTTTTCTCTGTCGCAGATAATTGGGCTCTTGAACGCGTTCACGCCGCAGAGGACCTTGGACGAGTTTCAGGACGTTTATCTCGTTATGGAGCTCATGGACGCGAATCTCTGCCAAGTGATTCAGATGGACCTGGACCACGAGCGCATGTCCTACTTACTTTACCAGATGCTCTGCGGCATCAAGCACTTGCATTCCGCCGGAATCATACACAGGGTAAGTGTACGGAGACAAGACGCTTATTAGCATTTCCGCGTGCGGTGTCGACCCTTTTGCATACATTTCTCGCTACGACGCTTTTTTTTTCTTAAGGCCGGTTTGTTGCCGGAGACAGAAAACCGCAGCATACTGCCTGGGGGGCAACTACCCCCGATGACCCTAAATGCCGCATTATTCCGCCTCGTGACTTACTTTTTTTCTTCTTTTGCTAGACGTTTCTTCCTAGTAAAATAATTCACGGCGATGATATATAAACGAGTAACAGACGGCTGGAAACTCTTTTTTTTTTTTTTTTTTTTTTTTTTTTACTGAAAGTAGGTGAAACTTTGTGCTTGACGTGAAGAGCTATTTTCGTATTTTTCCGATCAAGTGGCACTTGTGACGTGGAATAAGTCAAGCTTTTGATGAATCGGTTTTTCAACTGGTTTTTATGACGATTTCAAATACATACGTGTGTTTGATCATCAGGACTTGAAGCCTAGCAATATCGTAGTGAAGTCCGACTGCACCTTGAAGATATTGGACTTTGGTCTGGCGAGAACGGCCGGCACGACCTTCATGATGACGCCCTACGTCGTCACGAGGTACTACAGGGCGCCCGAAGTCATTCTCGGCATGGGTTACAAGGAGAACGTCGACATCTGGTCGGTTGGCTGCATCATGGGCGAAATGATACGCGGCGGTGTTCTCTTCCCCGGCACCGACCACATCGATCAGTGGAACAAAATCATTGGTAAACCATATTATAATATACTTGCGTGTATATAGTCAAATCCAAACAAAATAAAATTCACTATCATTTTACCATGGTTTTGCAGAACAACTGGGAACTCCGGCGCCGGAATTCATGCAGAGATTGCAGCCGACTGTGAGGAATTACGTGGAAAACAGACCGCGTTATCCCGGCTACCCGTTCGAGCGGCTATTCCCGGATGTCCTCTTTCCCTCGGACTCATCGGAACACAATCGGTTAAAAGGTAACATTTTGTCTCTACGCCAAAGCCTCGATTTTTTTTACAATAAGTAAATATATTATACACATCTACCTAGTTGGAAAAAAGTTCATCCATCTGGTAATCGTTTTTTCTTGATTTCCCCCCATACATCCCCCAAAGTGCCGTGTTCACTTGTAAAATTGTTGTTATGTTACTTGTAGCGAGCCAGGCCAGGGATCTGTTGTCCCGCATGTTGGTCATCGATCCGGAACGGCGTATCTCCGTCGACGATGCTCTACTTCATAATTACATAAATGTTTGGTATGACGAGGGCGAAGTCAACGCTGTGAGTACATATGTTAACTCGATTAGACGACGCGACCACAAACGGAATATCGTGCTCCGTTTGGTGTCAAAGATATACTCTTCTTCAACCAATAGTCGGTTGGGTATTAAAAATAAAAACTGGTATTTCAGCCCGCCCCTGGACCCTACGACCACAGCGTCGACGAGAGAGAACACACCGTCGACCAGTGGAAGGAGCTGATCTACCAGGAGGTCATGGAGTACGAGACCAGTCACAACATCGCGTCCGCGTCGCAGTCGCCCGACACAGCTGGCTCCCGGTAGACTCGCGCGACCTTTGTCAGACCGCAGAATCGGCATCAAACAGTAGCAACGTTAATGAGAAAAACACGCCCTCTCTCACTGGGCGTTGCTCCCGCAGTGCCCCCGAGGCCCCCCCGGCCAAAAGTCAACAGAATGCTACCAGTCCCACCGAATGTTTAAGACACTCGGAGAATTACCTAATATACCAATAATCGTGATGATGTGTGTAAACGATTCCCTTTGTCCGCTTCGCGTGTACAGTTTGTAAGCCGATCAAATCAATCAATCGCAGGAGTGGATTCCGCCGACGGCGAGTTTTACCTTAGTCAACAACGTTGTCTCTTTCCTCAACGATCGTGCAATTTTTGCTTCTCCGAATTTCGTTTAACCCTTTAACCTCCGATAACCGTGCAATACTCTACGCGTTTTTTCGTTTCTTTGAATCAGGATCGCGTTCGTATCTATGTCGTTCCGTCGGCGCAATCATCCTGACGTCGTTTGCGGAGGTATTAACTGAAAGTTCCCCGTTGGTCCAAGAGATTAGAAAATAGTCACGGGAATGCTAAAGTTATAGATAATATATAGCCTTTGAAAGGCCTTTTGGCGCCGATATCAAGATGTATACGTATGCATTTATATAATCAGCTGTTACATTTTCAACTCGGCGCATTTTTTCCAGTTTTACCATGTTTGTTTCGTTTATCTTTCCTGTAGACGAAGAATTGTAATTCAAACGTAATTCACGATAGGTACATGTACTTGTGTGTACCTATGTAACGAAACCGACGCGACGTTGTCTGTCAGTGCTCGAGATCTCAAGTTTAAGTGGACGATTTAAGACTACTGTAACAATAAGTCGTGTTGTTACCTTGCATAGGTAGTAATGAAATTATCATTTATCACTATTATACACTATTAACAGTACTATAATGTAACGTAAATTACGACAAAAGAAAAAAAGATAAATAAAATAAGATCATAGCACCATTTACTAATTATGTATTGTATACTCTCTGTATCGTGAAGCGAGCAATGTAAATATTTTGAAAGAGGCATGAGTAATAGATAGTGCGGAAGCAATTTGTCAGATCAAGTCACTCTGGCATGTGTGAAACCGGAGGTTGCAGGCTTTTGATCCAAAAGAATAATAATATTAATAATGATTGTGAGGAAGAAAGAAAAAGTCAAGAAACACGTAATGAAAATAATAATGAAACACCCTGTATTTTTATACAAGAGCGTGTTTTCGATAAAACTACGTCCAAGTACTTTAAACAAATTTTAAAAATAATAATAGTATAAGAGCCTGCTGACGCGTATCTGTTAATGGTCGGTCGCATTTTACGTCGTAAGTTGTGTAAATTTTACCGAATCTGCGCGCGTTTGCGTAAGTTATTCTTTGCCACAGAAGCTGAGAAATAAGAAATAATAGTAATAATAATGATAACAATAATGATAATAATGAATAATCGAAGGAAATATAATCCGAGGCAAGTTAAATAGCTCCTCGATAATGTCAGCAGCAGCAACTTGCTCCGCGCAAATCAGAATCGTATCCAAGCAGAAAGAAAATATACTCGACAAGAGTGTCTAGTCTCTGCAAATCGTCGTGGTTCTATGTAGTTATATCTCGGGTTTTTGTTAACTGTGTCTGTAGAAAAATGTAACTTGAACTGTACCTTCCTTACCTTTTAGTCTCTCACTCTCTCACTCTTTATCTCTGTCACTCTATTTTGATCTTTCTCTATCTCTCAACTTTCTATAGTTTCAATCCGTAATCGACACACAACAGTGATCTTCTGTAAATGCGAAAGAGAAAAAAATATTTCTCTCGAGTGCCATGCATTTTTTTAAGTCGTGTTTTTCAAGTTGAGGCTTATTTTTTTGTTTTTGTCTTTTATAAACCTTACTGTTAAAAACACTAAAATAATGATAAAATGAAGTCAGCAGTAGTCAGACACGACATTCGTGCCATGAAGACTGTTATGTATACTCACGAGGAATGTTACGTTGTCGAAAAAAAAAAAAAAAAAAAAAAAGAAAAAGAAAAAAAAAAGAAAACTGGTGTAGGCTTAATTAGAAATTGCAATATTATTTTCAAGTAATTAAGTGTATAATGTAGAATACGTAGCGACAAAAGATTTAAACAAGTAGTTAGTTAATTAGCAAACGTACGTAGTTAAAAAATAGTAAAAGAGGCAGAGAGAACGTGGATGAATGTAAACATGAGAAATAACAAGTAGATGAGAGAAGAAAGGAGAGCGAGGGGATGAGAGAGCGACAAAAATAGTAATTAAAAAAAACTTAATAAATAAATAAAGAAAAGTGAACGATATCATACGAAAAAATTGATGCATGTTGTGAGAAAATATAGAGAAAAAAAAATTTTGTCGTGCAATTTTTGAGAAGTATGTTGAAAAATACAATGGTTTGTCTATGCATCATGTGCGCTCGTGTTGATGATTATGATGTTAGTATTGATATTAATGGATGATGGTGGAAGCCTGATTTAATGAGCCCATTGGTACGTTGCATCCAAAATTTGATTAAATCAGCCTTCTGATGATTTAAAGTAATTTGAGTGTGAAACGCACCCCGATATGCTTAGTGAATTAGGCCCCAAAGGTGATGGTTAGTGGTGGTGGTTTCGATGATGATGATTTAAGTTTGTATGGGCGCGATTGAGAAAAAAAACAACAAGAAATTATGTAAACATTGCGAACGTTGAATTTTTATTTTTCACGACGATAGTTATGTGAATATATTGCTACAGTCCGATCCAAATAATCAAGCTTTTGTAACACTCGATATAATAAAGTAACGATTATACTGCTAGTTGCGTAATTGCATAAATACATAGGTCATTTCTTTTTATTACTTACCATTGATTTTTTACACATATGTATGTAAATATATACAGACGCATCAGTAAACGTGCACCTTTACGCGTGCGACGTGGGGCGTGACTATTGCTCGCTACAGAGCTCATGTAAAAGCCAAAAAGAATGCAATTACTTTGAAAAGAAAAGATTTTAGGAATGACAGCCAGGTGCATTGCATGCCTAGTAATAAAATAAGAACGTGACATTTGATATTAACTGGAAAGAGACAAGTGCTGGATTATTAACAGAAGTGCCAGTAGCAGCTGGAAAACGGAATCGATGCGTCACTCAAACGTAGATATCGACAAACTGTCATTGCTCAGTGTCACGCGTATTGTTGCTCCTCTGCACATGAACCTCTCGCATTGGATACATAAACTATGTACATCACTGAGTACGGACTGGCCAGAATGCTTCTCGTTGTATACAGTCGTATAAAATTGCAATTTTCAATGACCACTGTATAAATTAATGAATAAATGAAAAATAAAAACTTTTATAGAATGACAAGTGACATTGACACATAAAATTGGACGCGATTGGAGAAAACTTCAAATATTAAAATTTCCATTAATATGCGCGATTAGTAAAAAAAAAAAAAAAAAACGGATCGTTTTTAAAAGATATTTTTCTTTTAAACTCATTTATTTATTTTTGGGTTTAATATAGTTCTCACAACGGTTCAGATAAAACAAGCAGTATTTTAAAGATTTACCTAAATACTCAGCTAAATTATGAACAAGAAAAATTTTTGTAGTTGAAACTTGGTTTCTCCATACATTTTAGATGTTGACCTACAGAATAAGAATAGCAGGTATTACATCACTAGTGTTCTAAAAACCATATATGTTTATATTATGAGATAGCAAAAATTTTATCCTGACTCTTGATTTCAAAGAAAAAATCGGAGAAACTGAGAATGATGTTTTATAGCAGTTTACAACTTTTTTTTAATGCTAGTAATTTTTGTGCACTCTTCTTATATTGGTGAGCTGTAGAACTTCGAAACTACAAATATCGATGCCTTTTACATTTACTCGTAGTTGAAATGCTGCAAGATAAAAATGTATTAACTTTGAAGTAATTAATATTATCATTAACTCATTCTAAGGTATGAGAGTAAATTGTGTTTTGTTGTAACCATGTTTATAAAAATACTTTTTTTTTCAAAAGTAGAGAAAATTGAACTACAACTTTTTGAAAGCACTTCGTATGAGTATGAAACATTATAATCAATCAATGACATGGCAGACTAGAAAAATTTGCAAGGAAAAAGATAAGGTGAGACGTGATTTAATGTTTCTATGCACTGTTTTCTTTATTTCACACCCAAAATTTTACAAGATATTATTTTTAATCGTCATCTTTCATTAGTTATTGTATGTTGATTTCTGCTAAAAATCAACGTATACTGTGGCAAAAGATGCGCGACATGTACTAAAAAATAATCTCTTTACGCAACTGCGTTTGAAAGAAACTTAACAAATGATAATAATCGTGGAAAAGTCACGTAGGGACAGATTTTATATTCAACCATCACAATCACAGCACCAATAAAATAGGCAAGCTGTTGGATCACACAGAACAGCTGACGCTCTCGTATGCCATTTTACACGATTCATCAACGAATACGTTCGTTCCCTGTTGTGCACGTAATACCAAAATCGCTTAATGTACCCGCATTATTAATCATTTTTCGTTTGTGATATTCGAAGTTCCAACAAGTCTCTTTTTTTTTTTTTTTTTACTTTCAAGTAATTGTAATCGCTTGCATTTTTTGACAAAATCTCTAAGGCCTGGCTTAAAACGACAGTCTACTTGCAAATTCGGGGGAATGTACGCTTGCTAAAACGGCTATACAGTAAAATTGTATGTATGTAGAAGACGAAATTGTGCGCTAAACTGCATACTCGCACATATTTATATGGGTAATATTCGGTAATTTTTTACTTTTCGATTATTTTCCGTCATGTCTTTAATTTATTCGCTTTTACATTATTTTTATGTACGTTTGTATACAATCGGTAATATTATACATATATGTATACGTAGGATTGATAAAAGTTAGTTCAGGCCGCCTTATTGGTTTACTCTGATGATTATATGCACTGATGGAACTAATTTATTTAGTTTCCACATGTAGGTACCTATACACCCTTTTGTCGCGCGATTTTCTATATGGATAGCGTTGGGTACTCCAGACACCGAGGCTCTATGGCTGGACTACTCAGAAAGAGAGTAATTTGAGTGGCTTGTCATTGGAAGCATATTTTATTAATTATTATACGATGAAAAACAAAAGAGAGTGACAGTGACGGCTCAAGTACGTGGCTACATGGCCTTTATTTGGCGGGGGTTACGTCATCTAAAAATCTGATCGATCAATATTCTGCCCAGAAACGGTAGAGATACGTAGTTTATCGGCATACAGTATAATTCATATAATTACTTGTATTCGAAAAAAATGTTCACGAGAAGAACAATAGGAAAAAAGCTCGATATGGCAGAGATGGTTATTTTTATTTCTGCTGAGTTTTAAACTAAAATATATTTATAGGTATGTACTTACAAGCGAGCAAATCGATTTTTCAAGAGAGCCCGCTAACCGCCCACTCCCACCTTCGAATTCTGTTCTCACCGCGCACCGTATCTTTCGTACTACTTAAAAATTCAACTCTCTTTCTGTTTTGTCCTTTTTTCTATTACATCGTGTGTATGACTACAGTACAATAATACCAAGAGTCACATAACGATTTACAAATGAAATAGGAAGTTTAGTATGTCTCTTGATTAAAATTATTTCACTTCTTAATTGTACGTACAGAAGACCTTGCGTCGAACGAATCCTTCATTTTCTCTTTTTCTGTCATACTGCGATTTTTTGGCACATACTCACAAGCTTTCAATCTTTGTCTTCTGTTAACCAATTTTTTTTTAATTTTAAAATTTTTTTTTCCTATCCAAAACCTTCAGTCATACATGTATCATAATTATCATATGCCGTAACAATGAAACAAAACGAGATACTCACAATAACAGACTCTGCAATAAAAATGAAATCTATAAGGAATGGCGAGAAGGATAAATAAATATATATATATATATGTACATTATCATCGTCAACGAGCATAAACACTAATATGTAAAAAAAACAGAAAAATGCATCATGTGTCTAAATAAATAATCTAAATATCACTCAGAGGATAAATACGTATTTAAAAAGCTCTGCGCTAAATAAAAATAAATGGAACAAAACAGAGATAAAAAAAGAAACAGCTGCCAATTTACTGGCACATTGTTTTCTTATACGTATAAAAATCAACCCTGTATCAACACTACAAAACCTACTTACAATTTTTCACGATCATGTGAATTACCACATGTTACATTAAAAAAAAAAAGTATTTTGACACTCAGTGTGCAAAGTTCAGTTTCTGATGCTTGGCCTGCCGAGCCTTAATTTTCGTACGTGTGAGGCTGTTGCCTTCGAAACTGGCTTTTATCTATGCCTATCACACTTTGACATTTTTTTTTATTCATCTCTCTTATTTTAGTAGATTACTGCGTTTTAGCTTTTATACAGGTTTTTTTTTTTTTTTTTTTTCCACAACAACTCGTGTTTGGATAAATTGAGCACATCCAACTGTACCTACTGAACTGTGCAACATCAGCCGGCAATCGTCCAATGACTATGTAAAAAGGAAACTTTTAAGCGTACGATTTGTTAAAATTCATCGATATGGTATACAAGTAGTGAAACCTTTCGCACTCGCGTCAAGAAATAGCCGGTGATTTTTTACTATTGTCGCTAAAATACAAACGCTTGTAGAAAAAAAAAATTACCTGCATTGCGTACCAAGTAGAGTTTCACAATGCACACACTGTTTCGGACTTTCTACAAAGCTCCCCCTCTTTGGACGAGGAGGAAAAAAAAAAACACGTGGTGGAACGACCTGCGTCACGTCTCATCATTGTTGTCTTGTTTTCTTTTTTTTTTCCATTCACTTTGAAGGGGCTATTTTTTTCAGCCCCGTTCGTTTGCCGGCACAGCGTAGCTGGCGGATCGATCGAGTAGTTCTCTCCTCGGGTCGGAAGCGGCAGTAGCGGCGCCGACTTGTTCCAGAAGAGCTTACCCGACGATCCACGGGAGCCATCAGCTGGGCTGCGCAGGCGGCGTCAGCCGGACCAGAAACCAGGTGTACAACTTTGCCTTCTTCTTCGACAGGATCTCGTACTGAAGGCTGTTCAGCCCGTCCGTCAGGAACCTCTTTCTGCCGTTCTTGAGAACATCGTACCTGTTTTTCCCAAAATTATTACTTTGAAATCACTTTTGTCTTTAAATACATATAATATAAATATGATACCGATTAGTCGGACTCGATGTGTTAACATTAACAGGCTCCAAGCATATACATAATTCAATAGTCAGGTTCGCTTTTGCTTTACGTAATGAAACATATTGAAATGACCTTTTTTTTTTTTTAGCACGCCTATACGTATGTCTCTCAGTTGTGACAGTGACGGTAATTCGAAGTGAAATAAATTGAAAGCTAATGTAGAAATGATCAAGGATTACTTAAGTTGCACAACCGATAAAACTCAATGAGACATTTCAAAGAGTACAATAAGTTTTATAGTGTGCTGTACGAGGACGGAGTTGTTCCCTTCTGCCATTATTTTTCGGAATTAAAAATGTATCGATGCACCTTATCTCGATTAAAAAGCAATATGGACTGATTTTTCGTTAATTTCTACCTCTAATATATGCTTATTCTGGATTAACTCAAAAAATTCCTTGTCGAATTAATTCGTGCTTTTGCAAGTTCAATATTATTGATTTTATACTTATGAAAGGAAAAATTGAATAATAATGTTCCATCAAATGCTCTAGGTTTAAACAAAAAAAAAAAATTTATCACTTCTGTTTTAATTACATACGCACGCGAGCCGCCAATTAAAAGTACATTGAGTGCTCGTTTTATTGGAGTTGGCATTATTCTCTTTGAAATATAGGCTCTGTATCGCCCCTATTAACACAAAATATATAATTGATGCGATGAGTTTAATTTAACTTTTATCATAATCATCATCATCATCGAAACTAAACGAAAAAACCTGTACTCGTCCTACTTTGAAATATTACGACAGATGTGATAAACTTGTGAAAGATGATACGCGCCAGATACAAAAAGTAAAATGTGTTTTTGAAAAAAGATTTTTTTTTTCTTGAAAACAAAGGCAGCACGTGCTGGCAAACAGGCCGCAGTACCTGCAACAAATGTGCCAATAAATTAGCAACAAGGTATTTATTTCATCACGTCCGTCTCTTCCAAAATACCTACACGTGTACACGTATACCTATAATAAAAGAAAACAGACTCTCGCGGTTGAGGTGCGAATCGAGGTGTTACGTCACATTCTCGAGTCTTGGAAAAAACTCACGCTTGCAGCACAAACGTGTCCGATTACCGACAGGTCAAACATAATACGCGGTTTCGCTTTTCACGGAATTATAAGCTTTTTTGGTTCGTTTATGTTTCTCTATAGTTAGTAAAATGTAAATGTAAATGGAAATAATTTTCTCCGACAATATAGATTGTGTATTCATAAATTCATCACTGATTTTATTTATTTATTTTTGTTCCCCTAATAATCTTTTCAACCGCAGTAAAGTGTGTAGGAGCGAAACAAATCGTGGGCATTTAATTTTAATTGCACCGGTAGTTGGAAGTGACACGTAAAATAAGCAAATTGAGGAGACGCGCGCAATTACTTGGTTCATTCACGCAACTTGGTGTGGGTATACGTGTGCAGTGGGATCTACGAGCGTATGTGTAAGCGATACGTCTGCCGAGACTCATTAGAGGTGGATGATGTTAAGTACAGCGACGAAAAATTTAATTCCCGCTGTACAAACAAGCGTACCACGCTTTGAAATATTCATGTCGAAGAGCCTAAAACACCTGCCATTCGGAGTGATCGCTCGCGATGTTGTGAAAAAAAATAAATCACCAAAATCTTAACCGATAAGTTGACCTCTGTTGGCTTGAATGATTGGTCGTTAAAAAAAAAGGGGCAAATCGTGAACAGAAGTAGCGTTTAGTTTTCGCAAGCCATAGGCATTTGGGAAAAAATTGCTTTCAAACTGCAAAATTGGAAATGGTAACATTTTACAAACGAATTATTGGAAAAAGCTTAAAAATCAACCTCCCTAGTGGTTAACAGCTAAGAATTAATGGGGTGGTGGTAAAAAAAGGCCTGGGATCGAGCACAAAAGTAAAAAGTAGGCGTGGCAGCGGCGGCTAGCTTCGTTACGCTCGTTGCTGGGCCAAATGCGGAAACGCAGTTTTTTTGCATTAATGTTTTTAGCCCTCGTTAGAAAAACTGCTAGATGGGCATATGCAAGGGAACGTTTTCATATTGTAATCTATGAGTGTAAAGTGGAATTGTGTCAAGCGTAAACATTTTTCTGGGCTCGTTGGAAAAAAGTGCCATTTTTATAAATGTCGACGGCTCGAAGCGACTAAACGATATTTATGTTTCAAAAAAAATTTCCACTCATCAAGGGCCTCCGAAGCATAATGGTTTTTTGTGTTGAACACAATAAAAGTATTTAAATAGCGCAAATTAGTGCAAAAACCGGATTTTTCGGAATTTGTAACGAAGCCACTAATAAACACGAAATTCTACTAAAAAAAGTTTAGGCTAAAAAATTTACGATGAAATAAATGGACGGTATGGGTAGGTAGGTAGGTTGGTGTTACGTGTATCCGAAATCGACTTACCGCTTGGGGTTGGCCTTTTCCTTCTTGTGCACGAGCATCTTGTACTGAGCTATATCCTTGGGATACCTGGAGATGTGTAATTTGTGGAACTTGAGTCGATTGGCCATGTCGTCGTCTTCGCCACCCCAGCCCCAGAACATGTTGCTGAAACCGTTAACCAGTCGAAAGTGCTCGGTTCTCATGGCTGAGACACCTCCGAATAGGTCAGCGTAGGGCAGCCTGTAGGTACACATTGTGTGAGAACTCCATAACTGTTAGTTATTAATTATTTTTATGTCTTTTGATACTAATACTATTTTAGTATCATTCATATAGGGAGGTACGACTACCGCTGATTCATTTTTTCAAATCCAACAGATGTAAATAAATATAGCCTTAGTGTCAGCAGAAAAAAACAATGACAGCGAATGGAGAAAATTGAACGCGCAAGTGCGCTGCGGGTATCTGGTTCCGCGTGAGGCGGTGCTCGAGAAATTACGTAAAAAAAATCCATTTCGATGAGAAAAAGAGCCATTTTCACGACATACTAATAAAAAGTTTAAAAAACTGTACGAGAAGTACTAATCGATTTTTTTTTTTTTTTTTCAGTTTTTTCAGTATGGTGAAACAATGTATTTTGTTTAGTTTTGTACTAAATATTAAAAAAATATTTTGTCCAATTTTTTTTGTCAACCTCATGTCTGAGTTAAAAATTCGAGGCCTGACAAATTTTTACCCAAATGACAAAATTTTTTTTTCAATTTTTTGAAATCCACACCAAATTATCGAAAAACAGAGAGGTTAAAAAATAAGCGATCCACCTCAAACATTTTACATTCACGAGATATGGAAGATGAAAATCGTTGTTATAAAAATTTTTGTTTCCATTGTAGAGGACTTCTAATAGGAGTTTTTTTACGTCTTTTAACAATTGCTCGCACGTAATAATGTAAGTACTTGATTATGCTGTTGCTGGTTTTGTGCGACGCAACGAATACATATGGGGAAAGATAAATGCCCACGAGGCTTTTTATCACACTGATGGATCATTTCGCTGATGCTCTTAATTTGATTTTACTGCGCCTCTTCTCTTTTCAATGTTGATATTATTACTATAATCGTATCGTCACATATTTCAAAGTACCTACATTTTGTTTTCTTTCAATTTCGGCTTTACTTGTTGTCTCGGCCTAAAAGCACCAGTGACAGGATGTCAAATTAAATAACCCACACCTACTCTGATTTCGAAAAATAGAAAAACTTACCACTCTTATTTTGTACTAACCAATAAATACCTCGATAAATACGTTCATCGACAGCGATAAAGAAGCGTGAACCAGAAAAAAAAACTTGCTGCGGGTTTGATAGGTGCGTGAATCGATGAGTCTATATGAGAAATTCTACGAAAAATCTGATATTTTGAATGTCTAAAAATTAAATACAATTTTCATATAAGCCTTAAATAAGTATATATATATATATAGGTCTCGCGTAAGCAATTCAGGTCTTCCCTGCATTTTTTAATACTTAATTTTAAATTAAATTTCACGATTTTTCTGACTTCTTTAAATCGTAACTCCCAAAGTTAGACAAAGTTGCTTCAGAAAGAGAAATAAAAGCTTCAATTTTCATGTTTGAAAAGTTTTGAACAGTGCCAACATTCATATTTATTGACACCCAAGTATCGATAGGACAAAAACAAATTCACAAATTTTATTGAATTTTTCTATTTTTAAGCTTCTTCTGTTTGTAACTTTTAACGTTGATCACGTTTCTCAATTATTCAAAAAGGAAATTAAAGCTTATCTCGAAAGTTTCTTTTTTCTTTTTTGAAAGACTCTGTACGACTTTCTGGGGTATAGTTATTGTCGAAAACGTGAAAAATACTCGTAACACTATATGTATATTATGATTTTTTGTTATTTTTTGTTTTACTGTTTTACCCATAATAAATATACCCCAGAAGGTCGTACTGAGTCTTTTAAAAAAAAAAAATCAAGCTTCTGAGATAAACTTTAATGCTCTCTTTGTCAGAAAAGTCAGGAAAATCGCGAAATTTAATTTTATACCAAGTATTGAAAAACGACAAATTTGAAAAAAAAAGTATCTGCCGAGACCTAGATTGCTCGTTCATTTATTCATTGTTCGAAATTGAATGTCATCTTTAGACACCGAAAATGGCAGATTTTTCGTAGAATCCTCACATACACGTCATTATATAGTGTGTACACATGTGGATAGTGTTATTTCGTTTTTCTAGCCCTTAATACTTGTTAATTATAATAATTTTACTTGCTCAGTAATGTACGGTCCCAAAAAGACTAAAATGAAGTTTGTTGTGTACGTCCTTGGAACTGATAAAAAATAGATATGTAAAAAAATATATCGTGATAAGTGGTGATTTTGACTTAGCTATTAGATAAAATTTGTTGAGTGAATAAATATCAATCATTGTCCCGAAGTTAAGGAAAAGAAAAAAAAAACTCATTCGGCAACGGCGCAATGTGGGTAGTACTACATTGAAAAACTTGAATTACGTGAAAAAATTCCCCTTTCCCTGATAAAACACTTTGTGTGAAATTCCACCTACACCTGTAGGTACTTATGTATAATTTATAATCACAATTCATTTGACATTACCACTTGATATTAGGTATAGACACATTATAATTGTGCTAATAATAAAAAAATATATTCATGATAATGATAGGTGGATATAGGTAAATGTATAATTATGTGTAAGCCCTTGCCTGTAGTTAAAAGTGTCGATGGCCATGGACATGTGCCTCGGCTGCTTCGGACAGTTGTAAATGTTTTTGTCGTTCTCGGGCAGCAAATCCACGTCGTGAAAGATGAAGCAGTCGAACGGCCGCTCCTTCAGAGCCTCCACGAAGCCGATGTTCATGAGCGTGGCTCGATTAAATTGCAAATTTTCTACGTTCACAGATAATAATAATAATACATTAGCTGTGTAAATATGATGCGTACACGTATACAGGGGGTGTGTCTACATATTATGCTTGTGTGAGATTATACTTAGGTATAGGTACATAAAATAAAAGCATATACATGTACATACATAGTTTGGTATGGAGGGCACCATACCAAAATAAGCTCGGATGAACGCTCTGCAGATGCAGGTTTCCGCGTACAACACGCGTGTATGTGTGGGTATATAGGTATATAATAAGAGTTTGAGCTTTTGGCTATGAGGGAACAGGGGCCCGCGGTAGATATTATATATTATATACCTAATAATAATAAGGCCATGGATTACTCGAGCCAAGAGTAGGTATACGCGTTCGTATAAATAATATACATAGAGGTATGTAACATATCCACGCGCAAGTTTCACAGATATTTTATGGGTATCGATTAGTGTGTGTATGTGTGCGTATATACGGGATTTTGGGATGTGAGTATGTGAGTAAAAAGAATAAAACGACTATCTGTAACCGTCCATATTTCGTCGTATAATGGCAGGTTAATTCCTGAATCATATTTATATATTCGGTTGTGTGTACGTAAGTACCTGCACGTAAATTATTATAGCTGCGTAAAAAAAATAATTGGCAAGTGGATAATGTACTATTTATTATTATACATCCCGCGTGTGTAACTAATTAATTTGACTTTTCGATTTCTAATCGTGTGTTTTATTAAGTACTGTGATTCGAAGAGACACGCATGGCAATAGCTTAGAAGGTCACGTGAGTTGGTTTTAGCGGGATATTTTATCATAAAATATCAAATTTTTCGAGCGACCAAGTAATAACCAAATTCCTTATTGGAGATTGAAGATTATGTGTGTCATTCTCCTAAAAACGGTTTATTTCATGCCTCAGTCGATTTAGTACATCGTCGTGTGAGGAGATATCGATCTGAAAACTTTATTAAGTAATCAAGGGAGGTTTGCTGTCAAATACAGCAGAATTTAGATCATAAAACAAATTTAATGTTGCTCCGGTAAGTGCTCTCGCAAAATATTTTCAATTTTTCCATTGCAACCGTACCCATTTCGTTAGTATGGCAATATTATTTTTTAACAAGGAACTAAAAATCATAACATTTTTTTATCACTTAAAATTAAAAAAAAAAAAATAATAAAATCAATACCCCGTTTTAACCTTTGAAATATTCCGTTTTTCGTAGAATGATACATACATATACATGTATTTATACATCAGTAGTGATCGGTTCATAGAGTCAGAAGACCTGAACGAATACGCGGTGCCAAAAGCTTAACATTATTTTTTCTTTATTTTCACAGGTGCGCAAATCGCGGTACGATTGTGCGAGTCATATTTTTCTTCGATCACGCGTACTTTTTATCGTATCTATAAACTTCTGTTAAATTCGTATGACTACTAGTTGATAAATTAAGAAAAAAAAAAAAAAAAAAAATCATCGATATAAATTAAAAATGCATCCATCTCAATGTGGATAAGTACATCACATAACAAGCGATGTTCGTATGAATAGGATTGCTAATGAAGCAAGTAGTTCCTCTGTGTACTCACTTTCTTGCTCGACGACGAAGATCTGGTAGTCGAGCTGCTGGCGCAGCAGCATCGGATGTAGGTTGTACAACAGAGTCAACAAGTGCTGGAACCTGTCGCGAAACGGTATGACGATCGCCACCCTATAGAGCGCCTGACACTCCTCCGGGGCACCCTTGCCGCCTTGTTTCACCTTGGCGAAGGCCTTCTCCATCTCCGCCAAGTCCGGGGGCGACGTGCTCACTGCCACGTGGCCCACTGCCCACCAACCGAAACAATACATCATACAACGTGAACAACAGGGCCCACTTATTCCCGTATCATCTACGTTATTCGCTAGCCCCCCTCGCTCCCTTTAATAAGTATACACGGGTGTTTTTTTTCATTATGCTCTCGTCTATTTTTTTGTGCAGTATAACCTCGGACAATGCAATCAATTTGTATAGGTACATTTACCAGCGCGGATGCTATTATTTTTTCCTACGGTGTACGTATATGATATAAATATACGCGCGCATCAAGCATTTTAATTGCCGCGTGCGCGTAGCAACGGAGCGGCTATAATTATAAGGTACAGAGAGAGAGGGAGGAGAAGGAGGAGGAGGCCCTTTTGTAAAGACAGTGGCGTCACGCGAGCCCGACCGAGTAATCGAATCGCGAGGCTATATACATATGTCATACGATGGAAAATCCATTTGGATGTATCTCATTGAGGCCAATGGAAAAGTCATTCGAGTCCGTGTTCTTCGAATCGGAGCATTCATAATACGTAAAAAATTTGTACCATTGGGATCGATTCCCTGATTTAGCGTCACTACCACTCGGCCTTACTGTTTTATACCTATAGACCTATAGAGAGAGATGCTTTTAGCATAAATATAGCAGGAGTTTACTAAATACCCTTGAATTTGGGAAATCCCCAGCTATATAGGTATACGTGATAAATATTGTATGGGGTGAATATTACCGAGATTCGGTGGGGTGGAGGGACAGGTCAAGTTGACGGTCGTTGGTGTACTGCTGAAGCCGTTGCCGCTTAGACTCGTCGGCTGCGGGTGTGCGGCTTCCTCCTGCAGCGGCGGCGTGTTGGACGCCGAGCCATTGCCGAGCCTCGACATCGGGGCTATGGTGCCGCTCGCGTTGCCGGGGCCGCCGACTACCGGGCCGGGGACCTCGTCATTTTCCTCACCGCCTGTCGAAGCTGATGGCGTCACGCCCGAGTCGTACACCACGAAGGCTCGCTGGTGCGGTGGCCTGTACAAAATATAACCCGTCATTCATTCGAGTATACCTTTACGTTATTTACTCATTTTCAAGGAGCTCCACAAAAATATATGTATATCAATCACATCATAGGGTGCAGGTTACACCCACTTTGGGTGCATTAAAAACGTGGATGCTTCCGTGTAAAACGGAGATATCTAAAAGTTTGCGAGTAANCATATCGATGAATTTTAACAAATCGTACGCTTAAAAGTTTCCTTTTTACATAGTCATTGGACGATTGCCGGCTGATGTTGCACAGTTCAGTAGGTACAGTTGGATGTGCTCAATTTATCCAAACACGAGTTGTTGTGGAAAAAAAAAAAAAAAAAAAAAAGAATTTATTTTTAACTTAAATACATGATGTTGTCACCACAATTTGTGATCGGGCGAAAATTGTGTGACAGTCGTCCCCTTTCGTTCATGATTTTACTTTTTCGTATAAATTTGCTATGATTCATATTTTTCAGGAGCATGTATAAGACATCGATCCACAAAGTATACTTATTGGTTAATCTATGCATTCTATATACGTGTTCTACATCAATAGTGGTCTTGTCGTTTGTTGACAAGGACGTGTCTGACTGAGAAATTATTGTTTAACAGTTTACAACGTGCGAGACAGTGAGTGTACGCGAAATGTGTATTTTTTTTCTTTTTTCCTGTTACGCTGTTTTTACGAGAAGCAAACTTCAGATATTATCTTTGAACTAGATATTTCTTTGCTGATTCATACGATAACTAACTTACACAAAAAAATCAATAGATAAGAGTTGGGAAAAATGTACAATGCAATGAATTAGTACGGAGCACACGAAGAACACATCACTAGGTATATTGACTGACGTCATTTATTTCGACATTGACAATCACCATAAAGATTACAAATTACCAGTTACATATAATTTCATAGCAATTTTTGTCCTGGATAAAAGAGATTTTTAAATTATCTAAAAAGTCGGTTTGATGTTGCTTATTGTACACAATACTTATTTATCCCTATAATTTATCTGATATACATCCGTTTCCGCGAGTCGCATCGATCGATGATAAAATGTGTTTACAAACGTATGAGACGCACGTAATAACACGATGTAAACTATCGAAATGCCATTTTAATGAAAATTTATGTCTGTCGGTATACGAGTCTGAGCCAATAGCGTTAATGTAAATAGTTGCATCTGGATAATTTTAGGTTCCCGTAAATCAATAAAGTATATTATCATAGGACTTGAAATTTTTGTTTTCGATTCTTTTTAATTCATAGAAAATGATGTACCCCACATTTTTCGACGCGCAAATCTGTTTGAAATAGCATGAAAGTTTTTTTTAGTATTTATTTTTTACTCCTGCTGAACTCGTTTAAGTGACTCACCGGCTGGTGTTGATGGTGAAAATATTCTCGATGTATTTCCGATCGAAGGCGCCGTTGAGTAGATATTGCAGGGCAATGAGGATGCAGACGATGCAGAAGAGGAACTTATAGATGTTGGCCCGGTGCCATGGAGCCACCGCGGCTCGAGACACCGTCATCGCATTCACGCGACACCATCACCACTAGCATTGGGTACCGGGCCTATTGCGGGGTATAGGCAATATGGGTATGGCAAGTCACGGCAGCCCCTTTTTCTTCCGCCGTCCCCTATCTTGTTTATCCGCACTTTTGAAATAAAGTGCCCTTTTCTCGTCACGTTTTACGTCCGTCCACTACGTTACGTAATACCTGCGGGTGGTGCTGGTGGTTACGATGGAACCTGCGAACAAAAACGCGGAGCAACTGCTGTGAGCTTACATTTATATACCTAGGCACGCTTACCTATACTAGCTTTTGCGAAAACAAAGAGAGAGAGAGAGAGAGAGATAGAGACTGTGTGTCTCGTGCGTAAGATCCGCACACTTAGGGGTATCTACACTGCAGAGGAAACATTTTTTGGATTTAATTTTGATTGTGCTCTAATTTCCTCCAGATAAAATCGAAAAAACAAAGATTCGAGGGTCTGTTGGAGGGCACCACTCGGTTCTTTTGACGTCAAATATAAACAGCGGAAGTCATACTTGTGTGTACCTACATACGTTTATAAAATATAGGTATAGGTATACAATGTTATGATGCTCGAAATACAAAAGAGCAGCTTTTTCTTACGCAAGCGTTGCAGATATCATCGATTATCGCTTCAGATGTAGCTTTAAATATATTTTTTTTTTTTTTTTTTCCCAAACATATAGCTAGTAGCAGCCTATACTTGTGTTGGATCATCTTTCAAGCGCCATTGGGGACCCAAAAATTAAATCTTTGTACGCCTATACCTATTACCTGACCTATACATAACATTTCTCACTTTATTGTGTTTATCAATTTTTTTTTTTTTTTACTCCTTATGACTTTTATCAATATTTTGCATTTAAAATCACCGTTACATGCCATATAGGAAATAGCAAAACTGTCGGTGCATAATGGTGAGCGCGTGCTCGCCGTCGCGGTGTACGAGCGCAGCTGGCAAATGGGATTTAGTTGTGCGGGCATTCAATTTACGTCTAAACTACTTTTTCCTGGACATACAATCTACCGAGCGACATCACGTTAAATGCCATTTAATAACGATATATATAGTATAAATTTTAAATCTCGATGGCTACATATATTTTATTGTGTACGAATAACATTATTTGGATTTGTAATTACGCCAAAGTCAAAGACTGTACAGTTAATAATAATGTTGGATATTTATACATTCCCACCGAAATTATCCGGCAAAACTATAGACATGCTCGAGTTACCAAACATAGCAATGCACGATAATCAACCGTCGGATGAGTTTTTTTTTTGAAACTTATGCTCTCTCTGGTATAAACTACAGTAGAAGATAGGGGGAGAGAGAAAATTATGGTACGTGTTTATCGAAAAGTCAACTTGTATGGGCACTCGAAAAGAAAAAGTGACACGAGTCATCGTTTTGAGCGCTCTTTCAATAATGGTAAGATGGCACACGCACCTACGCGTACCTACACGGATAAAACGGTATCTTTTAGACATCGATACTTACAGTTCATCGCCGATATACATTCCTTTTCGACATCTCTTCCTTGAACTAAACGAATGGACGATAAGTACGCGCGGGCGTTCAACGGCTGTTTTTTTTTATCACTCACGGGCTCGTGATAACACCAACTCGAATGTACACCTACTATATAATACCTATATATACGTGAACGTCATAGGAAGGTACACACAGCGCATACAAGTATACACATTTGTGTTACTCCACTCCTTTTTTTTCGGATCATCGGGCTAATCTCTCTGTCGCGTCCAGAGAGAGCGTATATCCGAGAGACAGTAGCTTTTATTTGAATGTAATGCCACGCTGTATATAATATATCGTATACCCACTCGGATAGCTGCGGGCCAGTGGCTCTGGACATTTGTGACATTTTTATTGCGCTGTTTACTGTCTCATCCGAAGCCGCGTGATAAGCACACGCGACGAGTGACAAAACGGGATAAAAGCGCCAAGGGGCGGACGATGCGCGTGTCGAAACTGTCGCAGATGTCAATCATAATGTCAATACGCAGTTTTTTTGGCTTGCGAGCCAAAGTCATTTCGAGTGATTTATCTCGCGCTTCTTTGTCCGCGTTCCCGCAAGGGGTTTTTTTTTCTCTTCAAGTACCTGTATCGTATCCAATGCAGATCGGATGACCGGGTCGCGGAAAACAGATGCCAAATATAAAAACATCGGATGTGCATGTACATTTTCACTGGCTTTCCCCATTTTCTATTTTTAAGTGGGAGCCATTTTATGTAGTCGTCGAAACAACTTGTTGACGCGACTGATCGATGATGTTATCGAAACTGGATGTCACTCAACCGTCATGTTTTAAAATTTTCCGACATATATGAAGCTCCTCGGGTGTATCCGCCACCTATACAACATGAGGGAGCGATGATCTCATCATCGTGTGTGACCGAAGTCGAGCGCGATAGAGCTAATCGGAAAAACGTAGCATTTCTTTATTGTGAAATCTGCTTACGTGTCTCGCTGTTAGTCCAAGGGGTATGAGTTTGATAAACTATTTAGGGAGTGCTAGTCGGGAAGATTCTATCAACTCACACAGCCGAGAGTTTTTTTTGTTCGATGGATAAAAACAAGGCAAAAATGTAGCAAAGAAATCCATTGTAGTTGTACTAATGGATATTACGACCGCCAACGCAGAGCAGCGCAAAAATAAAGGAGAAAAAAAACATTATTTACGTCACGTCAGGTACACGTGGCGTCTTAATGACACGGTCATTTTATCGATTTTTGCGGTCACCAAGGCGTTGAAAATCACTTTTGTTTTTTACGCACGACTGCCTTCCCTTGAAAAATAATTTTAAAAATCCACGATGTTACTGTGAAGCGCGTGCCGACGACTCCAAAATATATAATTAAATTTAAATAGTTACGAACGGGATACACAAATTATACAAAAATACTCCATTCCGACCAACAACGAAGCGAAACAAAGAATATTCTTTCGAGGCAAAAAAATCAAAGTACAATTAAACTATTTTCAAGCTTCGGCCTATCTTGCGGCGAGATTGAAACAGCACACATGCATCACGCGTTTTTGTAGGTACACGCTATAAATTGTCGATTGCACGTAAATTGCGTAAGCACGAGAGCAAACACTTGAAAATATAGTGTTTACTCCATTTTTCCGCATCTATATATTATATACGTGCACATTATAAATACCTGATGGATTTATCCGCACGCGGTTCTGATCGAGCGTAAAAATTATATCTCACCTCGTAAAGCTGCTATAGACGCCGTACTATCTACACTGGGGCGTATTAAATTTGTGTAGTTATTGGTACGGCAGTAGTGTCACGCCAATCGGTGCACAGAAGTGGGGGCCGATATTCCAGCCGAGCAGTAGGCATCAGCTATCAGTACACCACGTCATTGTCAAAAACCACTTGTACTAATGAGAAATTGATTGTTCTCTTCTCTTTTCTCTCTTTAAAATAATATTTATATACGTATATATGCACTGTTGGAGCTGCGCGCCGTACATTATTGTTTTCGAAATGGATTCCACGCATCGGCGACAGGACCTCATCGAGAAGTATTGCGCTGCTGACCGGCATAAATAATGCACACGCGCCTGTTACTCGGTTTCATTGTTACGCAAATATACATTGAATGCGCGGCGTGTATACGCGCACGAGGTGATATCACGTATATAGGTGTATATATGTATATATATGTGCATGAAAAAAAAAAAAAAAAATAACAATAATAAAAGTTCCTTTCACTACTATGCCTTTCGCCTCGCTCGTTTTTGAGAAACTTTCAAATCGAACTAATTGTTATTTTATATATACCTATACGTGGAATTACTCTTATCATTCCGCACACCGATATAGACAAACACATTTTCGTTTGTGATGCACTAAACGCACGTTTCTCCCAATGGTTAACGTATATCGCGGCTCTTACTTTGAGTTTGGATACCTCAGGTACAAAATATTACATTACAACGCTTGGAGTAAAAATTATCACCTGTATAGGCAAGAGTTTTCATAATGCGTGCACACGTCCCCTACTTAATACGATGATCTATATTACATTTTTCCGAGTGTATATACCTAACACGGTAATATATATATATATAGATCCAAAAGTATACTATTGAAGAGCACATCTATCCCTCCCCTGTTATAACTTTTTGATTCACGTATTCACGCACACGAACATCAGTCTCCTTTGGCTGTCGTATGAAATTTCCCGGCAGATATACTTGATACCATTGGATTTGTATGGCAATCGAGATAGACGAGCCAGCACACAAAGAGAGTGAAAATCACAAGGGATCCCGCCGAGTTTGATTTACGTCATAGCCATAACATTGCGGCTTGTGTTATCTTATAATTTCCAACAGTGGGACCCGGCGAAGCGCAAGACTTTGTCAATCTTGAATTGAAGTAATTTGAATGGCGCGAGCGTATCAATTTCATTTTATCTCAAGTACATCCACCGGCTCCGAACAACGCGCCGAGATATAAATTAATATCACATTACCTACACGGATAGTCATTTAAATGAATGAACAAAGTACTTTTCGTTTCATCGCGTTGACCATCGTTGCACCAACGCGACCTCGTTTTCATTAGCTTACTTTGCGCTGTTTTTTTTTTGTTTTGTTAGCTTCCCTTTCTTCTTTTAATTGGACTGCTTATATACCAACCTGTATAGTGCACACAACCCACCGTGTAAGCTGTATACACCTTGTACACGGATGAGCGAGCGCGAAAGTAAAATGATGAGCTAAACTATACACGGCAATTCCGAGGAGGCACGCGCCAATCGCATGTATGCGTAAGTACGGGGAGTATATATTATGGTCGGCTCGATGAATCCGCGCGATAATTAAACACTTGATGGCCCAAGCGAGCGCGCGCGGAAAGATTATCCGTTGTTTTGCTATTTACGGCTTATATATTATATATATACCTACACATCTAGTTTCGTATTTGTACACATTTTATATATTATTGGTAAATACCTCATATTTGCCAATACATTATTCGTATTTGTTACGATTAATATGCACATTTATTTGCTTCCGGTGTTGATTTCTTTTTCTGCTTGCTGGTGTGTATCAAAAGGTGCGCGCGGAGGCCTATGAAAAAAAAAACTAGCCCCGCGCGAGGGAAAACCGGACCGTCGAATCATTGGTATTTTCTGTTTTCTATTTTTGTTTATTTGCGCCCCAGTATGACAAAAAAATATTTGTTCCCCTCTCTAAAGACGTGATGATTGTTGTTGCGCGTACGCGTGCGTGGAAAAAGTTTTTTTTTTTTTTTTTTTTCATCGAAAGAGCTTTTTTGTAAGTTGTTACAGATATTTGTTATTATAGATACCAGATACGCTTCATAGATTCATGGAAAAAATAACTCTGTGTAGGAACGAGGCACGCGCGTGAGATACGCTGTTTGTATATGAAAGTTATCCATTAATTTGTGTTGCTCGGGCAATTTTATAAAAATTGCATTAAAAGAGCCTTGCTATTTGTCGCAAAAGCTTATCCTTGGCGTACGGTAATTAATTGAAAGTCGAATGGACTTTTTCTTTCTTTTTTTTTTTTTTCATCCTCGTACATATTGTATACCTACTCTTGGAATTTGCGCTATATTTTTCATTTATCTTTCTCTCCGTGTCTCATCGAGATATTATTTATGCAACTCCTTGTGTAACTCAAATAGATGCAAAGCAGTACTTAGGTATACAGTATTAAATTAATATGCCAACCATATAATATATTATATGATTACCAGTATTACTTGTACATTCACACAGTACACACACATGAGTTTTACAAGCCCCACTTTGTACATCTTGTGTAAACAAAAGTTTTATGCACAACCTTTGCACGCACGGGCTTTTCATAGAAAAAAAAAAAAAAATTTTCTCACAATAAGCACGCAATTACTCGAATAGCACTGTCTTTGTGAAAAATATATATCAGACTTTGTTCGTAACATACCTACGTACCATACGGAAACAATTTGCGAGAGATAAGGAAAAGAAGCTTTAATAGTATATTATATTATAGGAGCGATCAACTAGACTTCGATTTAAAAAAAGAAAAAATAAAATCACGCGCGTCAGATGTACAAGCGCACCGCTCTGGGTCATAAGTATATACATCTATATGTATTAGATAGACGAATGACTTACCGATTTACCAGCGAATCGTATGTTATAATATCCAGTCGAGCGAGCAAAGCTGCATTAGTTCAATTAATCCCTTAACTCTTGGCTTGGAAAAACCACCTCTACCCACGCCACATGGCAATTAAAGCAATAGACAACCCATCAGAATGAAAAAAAAAAAAAAAAAAAAAAACTACTGTTTCCAGTAAACGGCTAATCGGTTTACCGTATATCATATACATATACATCTTACGGGGCGCCAAAGGGTAAAAAATAATTGGCAATGATTGAAAATGAATGCGACATGGTACTACATCACAATAGGTTAATATAGCGGGAGCTGAAATCCTTTCATACCTTTATAGGTACGGACCACCTTCTCTTTTGTGCACACAAGTGAGTGTATATTTATATACCTATCACGTGCGAATTTATCCGGCGGTAGGTATTGTATCTACATGGTAAATATAAGTCGACTCTCGTGAAAAGACGAATCTCACAAATTCTCTGACCCGACAATTGCTGAACCCTGCAGTCTTTCTCGGCTCGTATGCTCAAGTACTTACTTATCATCATCATCATCCTTTTCAAAGGGAGAAGAAGAGCAAGATGAAAAAGAAGTATACTTACATACATGATGCACCGTATACGTATGTATAGTCAAATGAAAGAACCGAAAAGGTCAGGTCGAGAGTCTATATGCTGTACACTTTGATTGCACGGGCACATAATACGTGTGTCACATACTATATGTGTATTGTGGCAAGTGCCTGACACTTGTCTCGTGTACGAACAAGGCTAGAAAAAAAAAAAAAAAAAAAAAGTTGTTTTTTCTTTTTCTTTTGGCGGTGTACCTAAAAATAGAATAATAACAAGGAAAGTACTATGAATAGGCGATTTGTGCGCAAGGCCGATTTATTTTTGTTTTAATAACTTTGCTTCAAGAGATAAAAAAATTGAAGTACTTGAAACGAGCCTCGACGTTCCAAAAAAAATGTTTGGCAATAAAAAATACGGAATACACCAAACGGGGTAAATACGTAAAACTGGCATTTTTTTTTTGTTTCCCAACAAGTATAAGAGGTTTTCTCTGTCACGGAGAAGTGTGCGTCCGAGCATCATCAGCGTGCCCATAGCAGCAGAGGACAATATTAACGTGCAGCCGCACAGCATCGGCCAGCAACGGTGCCAGTGTTGCTATACACAGTTTATCTATTATTTTTGTCATGACGCGCGCGTGTCCCTGCACTGATGCACCTACTTACATATATATATATTACGTATATTGTTTAGAAGTTGATACTACTTACATTACTTGAGTATTAAGCTGCACGTTAAATTTGATCATGTTCTACGTATCTATTTTTATTTTTACCTATATACTCAGTATAGAACTGGTTACTTTTATATCGCGCTCTCTCTATAACAAGTGGTGCGGAACCGTTGGGACACGACACCCTCGGTTTTGTTTAGTTTTTCTTTTTTTCCCAATGATTCACGGTGACGTTGCACAAAATTTCGAGATAACATCGAAATAAAGAATAATTTCGGTCCGGTTTTTTTTTTTTCATGTCGATGAATAAACAAGTTCCGAGTTATTTATAAATCACACGACCCCAGAAAAACTACGACTGGCCAGTTGACACATCACGTTCAAAGTGCACTTTCGTCATCTGCCGTCCTTAACAGCACAAAACATTATCAAGTACAACGTTTTTGTTGCCGTTAGAATTGGATTAAACGGAATACCGTGGTTTTGACGAGCTCCATGCGCATTTGCTCTTGAAAAATAAGCATCGATCTCTTACGTTACTCACTATTGTTATTATTATTATCATTGCGCACAACAAACTTTCACGATGAAAATTATATTAAATATTATGTGGCGCATAGGGGCGACGGTAGTACGTAACTTCCTTTTTCAGCAGCTTACGAGAGTTTGTCTATATTTATATTAATACACACATATACCATAGGCTGATGTACCGAAAAGAAATTATATACGCACTACACCGCCCCCGACACAAGTAAGTTTACACATATCAAAGGAATACCTATACGAGGCGCCTACTTTGTTCACCTGCATGCACGGACGCTCCGAGCGATTAGGTCATACCCCCTCGGGTCTCACGAACCCTATATAAATATTATATATACACCTTTATTCATCTATGATTGTGGGCACAGAATTGGGCGCACTTAATTTAACACCTAATATCATAAGTCTCTAAATTTTGTCGTTATTGTTTGGATATACATGCATACATCTGTAAAGTATATTTTTTAATGAATACTAAAAATCTAGGTATAAGTAAGTATGAATCACACAGAATATTATAATAATATGGCTAAATGAGACGGCCTTTCCCCCCATCATGCTCTTACGAGGCGAATTATGGATTGGTGTAAATACCTATGTCGTTGATACATTAATATAATTGTAACTGTCGCGGTAGTTCCGCGATATTGCGAGACTCGGAAGTCCTTAGTACGAGTACAATATTATCGATTGAATCAAGTGGAGTGTCATACTGTTAATATAGGTACATGTGCCTAATATGAAATCAGATGGGAAGCACGTTAGCTGATTTACAGGTAGAAATTAAATATATCCGAAAGGTTGTTACTTAATTTTGATATCAGAGTCGAGAGTAAAGTACATGTTATTATTAGGTACGTAGGTACTTTTTTTAAGGTACGTGATGGTACATGATAATACATACTTACATCCAAGGCGCAGGTAAGGCTGCTGGTGTGTTGATAAGAGAGCGGTCGCTCGCCGAGAACGTGATGGGGGAGAGAAAATAAATCAAGGTCTACTGGTTAGCGATGCAACACTTGCACTTTCGTCCGCTGATAGTTTCGGAGTTAAGTATATCTATACTGATCGGAGTTGAGCTGCAGGTTCACATCACCTCACTGACAATTGGATTTTAGTGCACTGATCTATACCCATAGCCGTCAGAAATTAACTCTCGCACGTGAAATGTGAAAATCCAGGATGACAAGCAGGTGTAGGTAATATGTATAAATATAGGTACAAAATTACGTGATAACACCCTACATTGGATAGGCGTACCAGATAGATGTATGCAATGCGAACGGCGGATTGGACCTACTGCTACGCACGGAATTGATGATACAGGTATTCAGAGATTGCGGAGAGCAGAGGAAAGCACGTTATAAGGTACACTTGTATCATTTATACACTACATGGTATGTTTGGAGTATCTGCAATGTATGTCCACCCGGGTATACATTCTATCCCGATACTACGTAGAACTCGTTATTAACACGAGAGATATTACGACGTAAGATGTACTTACTTATGTTGTGTTATTGGTAAAAAAAAAAAAATAAATAAAACTGTAGAACCCTTGGACGTGTGCGCGACTATGCAACATTCTCTCCCGAGGAAGACTGCATTACTGGAGCGTGGTGGAGTCTATAGCGGGTTTGCGTCGTCGTCGTCGCCGTCTCCCTCCTCTCGACTCTCGACTACTCTTTTCTTTTCCCTCCCTCGCGTTCGCGTCGTTCGCGATACCCATACATGTATACCCCCTGCACGTGGGGCACCACACGTGTAAGCTAGAGAAGGAATACCGTCGATCCGAGGTGATAAGCCAATGCCGTCCCGCCACTCCCGCCATGTTGACTATACAATTGTACCCTCGAATCAGCCACTTCGCCAGCGCCAAAAACCTGTTTAAAAACATACGAGGTAGAGATTTGTAGAAGCTTCGAAAGTAAGCTTTTCGCCATCAGTGTGTATATTTTGTAAATGCATATACGTATGAATTCGGAAAAATCATCAAATCAAATTCTTTTAGATGTCAATGTGAATACTTATGTGGGTACACATTTTTTTATGTCACTCTCCCTACCAATTATATTGAGATCAACGTGACGCAGCCAATCAAAATTTTAGACGCTAGTGTCGTATCACTTCGCTATAGGCTACCCCCATATCCCATTTTTTGCTTGCCCCCCCCCCCCCATGTTTACAACAATCGAATCATTAGAGTAAAAGAAAGCATGTGCCATTTTTTTTCACCTGCCAATTACTGAAATCCGAAATGGAAAAATCCTGAAATACGTTAAGTAATAAAAGTAAATATAACTATACCAACATTGACTTCATCAAAACTCACATTTAGCAAGTATTGTTACATACTTACTAACTTACCAAGTTGACAAGCACATTTAAGTGTAGCAGCAAGGGCACAAGTAAAGTTGTCAGTATTGGCAATTGGCCGATTAGGGTGATATGCGCAAGGTATCCGCATAGGGTTATTGGGCGCTTGACCGAGAGCTGAGGCCCGAGGGTGGTCAAAAATCTAAACCAGCCGCCTTTCTCGCCAGAACTGAGGAACCTAAAGATTCGTAGAGATCCTATACCCTCGGGCCTTAGCTCTTGGTCTGTATAGAATACAGAAATAGCAGAATATTATAACACATAAACGTTGGAATGGTATAACCCAACAACACAGGAACGTTGAAATGGTATAACCCGATAACACAAGTACGTTGGCATGGTTTTATATAAACCAGCCGCAACTTAGACCAGTGGATATCAAAGAAAAAGTTGTCTGTGTTTGGATCATCAGCTTATACCATTCCAACGTTCTTGTGTTATACAATGGTATAACCTGATGACCCAAAGACAGACAACTTTTCATTTTGCATTCACTGGTCTAAGTTTCGGCTTGTTAATATAAAACCGTGCAGCACTATTTAAATACCAACAAAACACTCCATTATAGTCGAATATGACCAAAATATTTCGGATCTGCACGAATCATGAGGTTCCTCAATCTTGGGTGAGAGTGGCGGCTAGTTTAGATTTTGATCACCTTCGAGGCCTCAGCTCTTGGCCTATTTTATTATTAAAAGCGCGTATTGCTGTACTTACTTATTGCACCGAATAATTAATAGATATAAGTTTTGCATGTATTATGCAATAATATGGTTTTTTAAATAATTCATTAAATTTATATCCTACTATTTACTTTACCATATTATGATTTTGTTCTGCAATTATAACGTACCCCTATTACTTCACTACTCTATTACAAAAAGCTGTAAAAAAAGTTTCACTTCTTTTCTTTGCTTGATGAATTTTGCAGTTTTCATACAATCAGCGTACGCTTTAGATACATTACTTTTAGATTTTAATTGGTCAATGATTTTTCCAAGTAGATCAATTGAAAGAAAAGACACTAAGTATGCACGAAAGTAATTGTTGCTTTTTTATTAGTTCTTTTTTAAATGAAATAAAATACTTATATTATGTTATATACACAATTACATACAATTATTATTAATATAATCAACAACGTTACTTCACACATTTAGTTATAGAAATAGATTATTTTATCTAACAAAGCATACAAACATCTCCCGGCGTAACTCTCAGATTCGTTAAAATATTTTGCATGAATACAATGTAATGAAATCATACAAAAAAGTGTTAACAATGCAATATAATTTCTAATTTTAAATGCAACAGTTGAACATTATAGTCTTTTGCAAAAGAGATCATTGGTTTTTCGCAATTTCATCCTTTTTCCGACTGCATACTGGAAGCAATTGTTTAAAAACTTGGAAGTTTCAATGAAAAATAATATTTGCAACAAATAGGTCACAAAACATTGGATTATATAGCTTCATAAGCTGTATCAACATCTACGTGTGTACTTGACCCATTCAAAAATTCTTCCAATTCGTCACGTTTCTTTTTTTCCTCTCTTTTCATGGATTTACGTTTTTTTTTTTCAGACCTGTCAGACTTATCTTTTTCTTTATCCTTATCTTTATCTTTGGACTTTTTCTTTTTTTTCTTTTCCTTATCTTCGGTCTGCAGGGAAATGATAATTTTTTTAGCAATCATTGCAAACAAGAAAAAAAAAAGTTATCAATCATTGGCGAACTTTACCTTATCTTTGTGCTTTTTCTTTCCTTTCATAACTGGACTGCTACTGTTGGAACTCAATTGGCGAATACTACTACTGTCTAGTAATTCCAAGTGAACGTTGGAACTTGTTACACTCGCGTCCAGACTCTTGTCGCTCAGCTCCATTTTGTCTTTCTTTGGATTGACGTTACTGCTTACGTCTTCTCCACCTTCGGGACTTTGTCTCCATTTGCAATCTCGACCTAACCAGCTATCAAAGGTGTCATCAGAATTTTCGTCATTCTGATCGTCAATGTATAATTGGTTGGTGACCTGCAACTCCCGCTCTATCGAGGACATAGAGTCGCGTTTTGAAATTTGTAATTTCATTGACTCTGCGCCGAGAGAATTATCCCTTTGCCTATGCTTTTGCTTGCTGAGCGGATTTTCGACTAATTTTGGTTGAACGTTAACCGGCATCTCATCTGCTGATGACAGGTCATCCTCGAAACCAGCTACCAGTGGATTTCCAGTTTCTGTGTCACTGTAAACAAATAAATATTTGTTGATTGAATAAATTTTCTTTGCGCAATGGAAAATACAAGTTTTTAACGAACCTATCAGAGTCTGTCTGTTTCTTTTGACTTGCTTGAGAGTTTGACTGACTATTGTCATCCAAAAAAGATTTATCCAAATAGCCTTCATCAGGCACAAAGTCTTCTACACTTGTAATTGGAGAAATGATATGCTTATGGTTTTCCAAAGATTTTTCTTTTTCTAAGCTTGATTCTGTTTTATTAAGAGCTGTTTTTGAAACAAAAGACTGCGACCTAGTGTTTAGCTGTTCTCTTTTGTCATTGCTAAAACCCATTGATCCCCTGTTGTTTAAATATTCCGGAGCACTCGTGCTGCTAGGTATACTTGTTTGTTCTACTTTGTCGTCATTGTTACTGCTTTGCATTGGTGTTTCTTTTTTGGCAAGTAACTTTGGATCCATATTTTTAACAGGTATAGGGGTGCCACCACCAATGGGACCCAAAACTTTTGCCAGAGGTACTCCTTGATTTGTTGGTCCAACTTGGCCATGAGGACTCAAAGACGACGTGACATTTGGAACCAAAGCTGTTGCAGAAACAGAATCAGCTGCGGCTCTTCTTTTATTTACAAGGAAATCCAAAAATTTGTTGTAATCTGCATCGTCACTCTCTTGGTATACATCTATCTCTTGAACCGTCAAAAGAGTTTCCTCTTTATTGGTTTCCAATTGCTGTAGAAGAGTTTCCTTTTGTAGTTGTAAAAATGGAAGATTAAAAAACTTGTGCAACAATTTCAAACCAAAACCATTTCTCATTGAAGATTCAGCATATCTCACTTGTGCAGTCCTCTCTCCAAGCGAATCAATGAAATAGGTAACATGATCTGCAGTCACAGTTCTATGATGAGACATATCACAGTGATTTCCCAAAACAATGACTGGAATGTGACTGGGTATCTTGGGAAGTTCTCTTTGAATATAATCAAAAGTCCATTGTTTTGTGATATCCATCATGAGTATCACACCGTTCGTTCCCTTGTACACATCCAGAAATTCAGCATCCAAAGCTGGTTCCTCAGATATAGTTTCAACAGACACAATATTATCCATTTTGAGACCTTCCATTTTCTTCCTGCGCCTACCACGATCCACAACATCCCACACTTCAACTTTTACAATATCATCTGTAGCTTTGTAATTCCATTGAATACTAGCAACTTGAATTTCATCCGTGGGCACATACTCTTCAACAAACTTTTGACCTTGTAACCTGTGAAATAGACACGTTTTTCCAGCATTTCTATCACCCTTAATAATTATTTTCACTGAAAAAAGAAACAAAAAATATATATTTATTAAGTGAATTATTATATTATCATTAATTATAAAAACTCAAACTACTCACTATTATATTGGACACCTTTTGCAAATTTTTTTTGCAAATTAAAAGGCATAGACTGATGCGCTGGTCTGGGGGAGGAAGTCATCCCTTCAGATTTACCAGCGAACCGTTTGAATGCTGAAAACATTTTCAATTCTTCTGTGTTTCACCAATTAGAAAATTATTATGTAAATCTTCTTTAGGTATTTTAATAACTATTCTTCAAAATAAACAAGGTGAAAGCTGCATGGTGTACGAAAATCTTCTATCTATAAATAGTTATGATGTTATTTAATGGTAAAAAAGTCTGTATTATTATTACATTAATGTGTTTGTTCACATATTTGAAGATAATGTAATGAAAAAAACAGCACGTAAAAAAATCAATGGATAAAGATTCATATAAAAGTAAAACAGCTGCTGACCACATCAGATGCATTTGACAGCTGATAAGAATTATATAGCCAAAATGTATATATAGCTTTACTAATCGAAACTGCAATACATATACATTGGCTGTGATTTCTCGCTATACTATATACTTCACATTATTACCTCCCCTTCAAAGAATAAAATGGATGGCTCTAGTGTCAAAAAATCTTTGCTCTCGCAGCTCTTATCATCATAATTTACGTACATCAAAAGAAACGTCATATTCTCACGTATTTTTGTACTGGCATTACCTACTTGGTAAACTCGAACGGCTTGAACGTAATCTTACTGTGTAAGAATGTAAAACGTTGATCCATACTTCGTATATACTTAGGTAAGTATATCGGAATCGGGGTCTCGGGGTACTTGAATTGCGATTTCGAGTTTCGAGACTCGCTTGTGTATGGACAATCTACGTAGTGTCCCGGCAAATTTAAATGACTATTTGCAATTTCTTTTAATTTTGTCAGTAACATAGATTAGCTACCGAAAAATCTCAATTAAAAGTTATCTTTAATTTTTTATTTTATTTAACACTTTATAAAAGATATAATTCCTTTAAAACAATAAAAAATACAATACTCAGTCACGTGTAAACATCACATCACATACAGAAATCATCCATGGAACTCTCAATGCTGACTCTCCATCATGGCTTGGCAAAGTAGCGGTCTTAAGTTATCCCTGAACAAAGAATGATTGTCTCCATGGGTGATTTTGATAATTTTTTCAGCTTTATTTAGCATCTCTAAAGCTGGCTTTGCCTTTTCCAAATGCAGCTGTATTTTCCCTAACATTAAGTACAATATTCCTGTGAGAGGATGAAACTCTCCATAATAGTGCCTGAAAGTTAAAGCAATATTTTTAGTTTTACATGTACTTTGTGAGGATGTTTATTTGTTTATCCCAATGGCAATATGCCCTCCACCAAATGTAATTTTTCAACTTATTTGTGGAAAAATCGTATTAAATATCTTACAAATAGCCTGGCAGTAAATCAATTCCAAAACTTTGAGCATCTTCCCAATATCCTAAATTAACAGCAGCATCAAATGCAGATTCCATAGTTCGTATGTACTGAATGTTTAAAGGGTGAAAAACTCCTTTTTGTTTACTCAGGCATATTTTGCTAATATCCAAATCTATTGATATTCAATTAAAGAATTTATACGATTTTGCGGTTGTAATGTGCAAGATATTGTATTTGCGAAAAAAAAGGATACAGGCTACATTTTTCATATTTTCAAGGTGACTTGCAGTAAATTCACTAATTTCTTTGAACTTTTCTTTAAAAGATGTTGAAATCTTTTGACCACAATTCAAACAAGAATCTTCTTTAATATCACATTGGCTTGGACATGATGAGCAAGTTGCAGCTGTTGCAAATGTTTCTGATTCTTTGCATCTCTCACAATTGCACACAAAATAATACGTGCTTTCCAGTTCTGCACGCCTAGTAGTAGTTGTATTTAGTACATCGATGTATGATATATGTATCTGAAAAATTTGCGTTCATTATTGCTTAAACTAACTGAGAAAAAATTATTTTATTCCTTTTTTTTAAACCAAGTGTATTATACTTGTGACCAATCCAAGCGTGGAATATCCTCCAGGGCTCTAATAATTATTGTTGTTCCTTCAAACACAGCAATAGCATTTGGCTTACAACTGTGATCTATTACAGAGGGTCCTAAATAAATGCCAACACCAATGCTGTTCATATCGGAATCTAATATGTTGTACGAATTGACGCAAATTCTTCCATACAAGCCTAATATCTCTGCTGAGTTTGGTAGCTGAGAGCTACCCATAAATTCCTCTAAAATTTGGCAAAGTGAGACAAAGTGCTCCATACGCTTTTGATCGTTTTTTAAACTCGTGTAATCTGAAAGCAATTTAAAAAATCAGTTCAACTGCTCGCCACCTGATTGTTCAATTGAAAAATACGTTGAACCTACGCGACATCAAGTCCTTGAATCTCCTGTACGAGTTTTTTGAATAGTACTCTTTCTCTTCTCCTCCGCCTTGTTGAAGCTTGATGATTATTCTGGCCAGCAAACGAGCAGCGTCTGGCACAATTCGTGGCAGTATTCTTTTCAAATTTGCGCACTCCGCCTTGTGAATCTTCCAAGATTCTTTTTGGCAATTGCGGTCGCAGTAATAAACGTAATGACAACCAGAGCATTTCAAAAGTTTCCCACTAAAAGTATTGTTATATCGTTATTTAGAAAGTCACCAGATGTTATTGTTTAATTGCAACTTTTTTTGTTTTTTTATCAAAATCTATTCTAAATGTATACTTGGATAATTTACCTTCTGAAACAGTGATCACAACGATTATCTTTGTGTTTTGAACTTAAAACGTACGCAAAAGGTTTGGAACTTATCAAACAATCACCTTTTTTTATCTGCATTTCATATTTGTCATGAAAAAATTTCTATAAAAATATTTTGAACCGATACAATAGGACTTGAATTATAAATCTGCGGTAAAAACAGACCCAACGTTTGGACAACCGGTTTCTACTTATAACCTTTAATACAAAGTGGTATTGTTTACATGTGTATTACCTACTGATACACTTTCTTTCTCGTTCTATCATATTTATGGGTTCAAGTATGCACAGAGTGAGATAAGTTTGAGGTATAATTTAATAATTCCACATACTTATTTTACGATTTTTTTTTAAAAACTTTATTGGACGAAAATTCGACTTTGAAAAATTATTCGTATTGATAACAGTAATATACACTTATACTGTACACATAATGTACACTTATGTAGAAATGTTTTAGTTTTTATTGATAAATTTTTTTTTTAAACTGATTTGAAAAATTACTTACTCTTTTTTAAAACAATAATCGCAATGATTATGCCGATAATATGATCTTAACACATGAGCAAATGGTTTTGCCACTAAAAATGTTTCCCCTTTATGAATAACGGAATCACATTTAGTTCTGTTCAAGAGTCGCATTATTGTTCAATAAAACACGTCCAGTACGACGTTTAATTAGTAAAAAATAAAAATTTGTATCCACAAAACTCTTAAGTAGAATGTGAAGGAGCGGACAATTCATCGTGTAGACGATTAACTGTACACCCTATGCACGTGAACTATTTTGAGCAAAGTTTATTTTAGAGGCTTATTAATAGAATGTATGTAGGACTATCCACCCGAGCTGCAAAATTCTATAATGAAATCTCGATTAATGAAATTTAAAATTTATTTACAACGACTCAGAGAAGTCGACGAGTTTACGTCTATGTTATTATCATAAACATAGCTTACAAACATAACAAAAATAATGATAGATAACTATGGTATTACAAAAAAATTATAATTTAATGGAAGATTTTGCTTTGAATTGGAAAAAAAGAAACCTATAGTATGTTTACAAACAAATAGGTCAACCATCCGAAAAGATGGACAGCCCTAAAAACTAGAAAAAAATTTTTTGTTTAAGCGCCCAAGAGATTACACTGTTCACAATAAATGTTCTCTCATATATACAAGCCGTTATTTCCTTTTCGTATCATAAATTAGTCTTTATCCATTATCTCTTGTTTCAATATATTTAAGGCATCTCGTCGTTTTTGCGTAATTAGTTAATCCTTCAAAAAGTGCCTCAGTTGGTAATTAATAAGACCAGCAATAATTTTTGCTTGAATAATCTGAACCTACACTTTTGGCAGCAGACACATCAAACATTGGATATTTGCACTTTTTTTTAGTATTGTAATGCTGTCTTAATTGATTCAGTCTGATTACTGAACTGATTAAAAAACAGATGAATGGAAATCCGTTTAATTTTTTTGAGCACCTTTATTTTACCACTTTTTTTTATGTTCATCCATTGAAACACCACCTGGTCCCAAAGACACAATCATCAACAATCCACCGATCACAGAAAGGGTCTGAAAGTAATGCATTAGAAATTAAAAATTTTTAATTTACTGAAAGTATTTTAAATTAATTGCTTGTTGCGATTTTCACATGTACACTTACTTGGAAGAAATCATATTTCAAGAAATCTCTGAGTGGTTTGTAGTCTGGAATAGTCCACCAAGCGTTGTGATAATAGTTGAGACATGTCAAAATAAGTACAAGTAACAAAGAACTCAATTTAGTCTTGTATCCAATGGTCACCAGAACCATTAAAATTCCTCCCAGAACATCTTGAATAATTTGGAAGAAGGACCACTCGAATCTGATCAATGTGACAAACATGAATGCTAAAAGTACTCTTCCAGCTAGCTGCAGAAGACTTTTTGGCTTGTTTTCGCCAAGGGAGGGTACACCTGCGAAAAGTGACCTGCCCTCAGCCTTGGATTCAGCTAGAACAAGTAGCAGGGCACCAATGAGCGCTAAATTTCTAAAGAGAAATTGCATATCCCACAAAATGCTGTAGGCTAACGTTTGTAGGATAACAATGAAGAAGAGCACCCCACAGGCAATGGGAACTTTCCACCTGCCAAGGACAGCAACGCAGCCACCCAGCTGTCCTACCAAATTTATAAGTACAAATATGGTAGCCAAAAATTTTCCACAGCCCCAGGACATGTCCATATACTCCCTCTGCTCATTCCATTGGACCCACATTCTTAGGCCATCCTCTAGAAATGTGGCAATAAGGCACAGCCTGGCCAGAGTTGGAAGTATATGTTTTCCTTTCCTAATAATCTAAAAATCGAAAAAAACGAAAAGAAAACAAATTAACAAGTACCAATAAATAAACAAATGAGCATTTTGATACAATAATAACGGCCGCAAGTATTTAGATCGCAATACGAATGTAATAATTGATTGAAAGGGAAAAAAGTGTGCGCGAGTGTGTTTGAACGGTGTCCCATATTTTTTATTAAAAAAGTAGGTCTGTGAAAGTCAGCCTGTGGGTATGAGTATATGGTAATTCAATATTGCCACGTTTCGCTTGTAACAGGTTGCTCCAAGATAACATAACGAGTCGGGTGGTATAACAAAGATCGGCATAACGAAAAACTTGGAAATAAATTAAGTAATGTTTTGCGGCCACAGGGATGTATGGTTATCAATACGAAATAACCCGATCTTCGTTGATTCCTCGAACACCCTGAGGGGAAATTTTCTTGAACAAAAAACGCGAGAACGCCAGATCAAAGTTTGGGCATATGGTTGCTTCGAACTCGGAACGAATCGACCTTGGGCCTCCCGCGAGAACGTAGCAGAGGTGAAGGGTCGCTACTCCAGAGACCGAGATTTCGCAAGTCGCACGTGTTCGCGGAGCGGTGGCAGCAGCGACGTATGTCAAGGTCCCGCGCGAGGCCGACTTGGCGCACATAACGATGAAAAGGAAAGAAAGATAAAAAAAATAGAGATACATGAAAGAAAATCGTGACGTGTCCCGAGAGAAGTCAAGCGAGCAAGAAATAACCGACCTAGCGGGAACAGGCATACAGAACGGCAGAATAATCACCTGGTCGGCGACGTCCTCCGCCTTGGACATGACCTCCTGCTGCATCATTGTCTTGAAGTTCTGTGTACCTCTGGATGATGATGATCCGGCTGCTGTTGCTTTTGCTCCCCCCGCGGTTGGTCCGAAGGACCCTTAATTCCCTATGAATCTCGGGAGCCGGGATTTGAAGAAGTAGCACACAGGCCGCCGCGCGACGATTGCTAATATATGTGAGGTCACACGTATAAATTAATATTATTATATATCAACGCGAGCAACGCGCACACGTCTTTCTCTCGGTCTTATTATAACACAACTTCCACGTCTACGCTCCTCAGCCGCCCAGTCCCACTGATGTATTAAGCAGTATTTGAATAAGTATTAGTACCTGAATTACTTGTAAAGTTGTAAATACTTGTATTATGTTGTACACTCTCTTGAAACTGTTGAAGTTTTTTTGTTAAGTTGGTATATGAAGATTAGGTTTAAGTAAGTATGATCAGTTCCGTTCTCTTCCGTTTGCTTCGGAGTTTCGGAGCAAAAAGCTAGTATATATATAATATATGATGTAAATGTGAGCATGTGTGGAGAATTTGACTGTACCGACGGCCGATCGGGGACTAATTTGATGTCTCTTGTTTATCAATATGTACTTGTTTACATACTTGAATGCCACTTGAAAATATCCGAGAAATTTTTTTGTATAAAGACCTTTCCTCACGCGCTTTGAGACATCTCTCTTTTACAAATCTTTTTAAAGTACAACGTTGTACTATCTTTTTTCAAATAAATTAAAAATACATACCTTTGTCACCTAGTGCAAATAATTTAATGAGCTTTGTTTATGGTTATCGTGTTCATTTTTATTTTATATAATTTTTTTTATTATATGGGACACAGGCTTCAATCAAATTATCGTCATACTTGGAGAAATAAGAAAAAAATTCTTGCATAAAAACGAGATAAAAAAGAGACAAGTGTCGATAAATCTCACGGTCCCCTCTGTTGGTCCATCAATAACAGACACCCAAATCCGCCGCGCAAATGACTGGCGATATCGATAACAATATGCGTATGAGAGACAGACTGCCCTTCTATAAGTAAACGGATTTGTCATTTTTTGAAAACAGAGTCAACAAAGTGCCTATAGAGCAAGTATATGTATGTATATAAATCTTAATTCTCGCGAACTACTTGCGTGACTGCCCAGTCATCGCATTATGATAGATGCCAGGCGTTATCGAACTTGATCGAGTTATATGTATATACCTGTAACGTGTATATTCATTATACGGTGTAACAAAGTATGCATAACGTAAATTTTCTGCGAATCCTTTTTGCTTTTTTTTTTTTTTTAACAACAGTACCAAAGTATAATGTATATTCTCTTAAGTTTTCTTCCCCTAATTTTCAATTACAAGTCACGGTCACGACCGACAAATTATGCAGGTACTTGTGTATACGCGAGCTAAGCGCATTAAAAATGCCCGTGTACACTAGTCAAAGTCACCCTCTTCGATTTTTTCCTTTCTTTCTTTCTTTTTTTTAAATTTAATTATCGGCTTTGTTACTTCGCACTTCTGCTCTCCTCCTCGCTGATGTTTGAGAACTAGGGGGGTCTCGGGGATACGTATATACTGTTGAGAGTAAACATTTAATTGAAATATTTATGGGTAAACATATATGTATTGATTACACCTTATACATTTATACCGATGTACACCATTCGAATCGGATTCGTTCTTTCTTGAGTCCACATAAATTCAATTTACTAAAAGTAAAAATATTGTATCGATAAAATGCGCTACGCGCTGCCCCTCCCGCTATCTCGTTTATGCGCAGTTATATACTTGGACATTACCAATCAAGTCTCCGCAATTTACGCGGGTAAGGGATGTCTCACGCTTTATTAATAGAACATTTGATAAAGGCCGTTTACAATGAAAATTTTGGGCAACTGATTCAGATGCTGTATCGACTGTCTGAAACAATAATTAATAATATTAGTTTTTGTACCATGACGTATATATGTACATACGTTTTTCCACGATTTACGAACGACGTTTTCCTTGTCGAGGGCGCAAAGTGCTGTTTTTCGCCCGAGGTTACACTCCTAAGTGGTGCGCGTATTTTCAACCAGTTCACCAGTATTTTTTTTAAAACTTTTTACGGTGATATTCAAACTGAGAATATTATTTATTTATTATCCATTGAGATTATTATTACCACGAGTTCTGCGGCTTTGTTGTAGAATATTATACACTTTGTTGTACGAATGAGTAAATTGTGGGACAGAGTTATTGCGATTGTACAGGCGTTAAGTGTTTTTAATGATGAGTTCTTAAGTATATGTCGTGAAGTTGTTATTTTGCGATAAATTTAAACCCCATAAAAATGTTCCAAGGGCCAGCGGTGTTTGTTGATCACTAAAATAGTATACTCCATTATTTCGATCATTTTGAACGAAAGATTATTACATTAAACTGTAAATTTTTTAAAATCAGGTTTCACACGGATGGCATTACTAATGAGGGAAAAAAATTATTGTAGTTCTAAGCGCCATCGCCACCGGGGCTATTGTACGGCCGTAGGGTAGGCCTGATTTATGAGCCGAACACTATAATTTTTTTCTTGTCACAAGGGCGCAGTAGTAATTTAAACTCCTCGTTTCGAGGCCGTTTCAAAAAGTAATGGCCTCGCATAAAATTTTTTCTTTATTTTTATCTTAAGGATCTGAAAATTTCAAAATAAACTATAGTTATTACGAATTACGGATCATCCCTCAACAAGATCGCTTGCCGTAATGTGTTTTTTTTTTTACCCTATGTACTTATATATACTATTTGTCAACATATCTATTACACCTATGTTGTCGATTAAAAAGTCACCTGTCTCACTGACAGTTACCGACACGAGAATGTGTGTCCAATCGTCCACCGGCATTGTTCATGTTCATTAGCTTCAGTTTTTTTTACACCTCTCGCATATAAAGGTACTGAGATTTATTTTTCCGCCATTGTACCGTCATACCGATAGTACCTATTTAACTTACGTTTAGTGAAAAAAATATCTAGTTGGAAAATTAGGCCGGCAGTTGTGAGAAGTGCGAGATAAGAAGTTGTACGTGTACACGTGGCGCGCTCCTTCGTCAGTTTGCTATCTTTCTTTTTGGCAGTGGTTGATCGTTTGAGCAGCAACCGTCTGGATTATACGCACACCTACGTGTACTTACAAGTAACAGTAGTGTTGGTGTGTGACTGGTGCTTTGCTAACTTTGCTTACTGCAGTGCTTACGCACACGAAAATAACGCGACACGTCGCAGTCTTCAGCTTCTGCTCGGCAGCTACCTGTGGTAGCCGATGATAGCTGTTAAAAGGTCAGAATCACCAACATGCACTGGTTAACGTTGACCCTCGTGCTGGCCATCTCTTTCCGGTATGCAAGCCCGTACTTCATCACCGTCGACGCTCACTCCGAGGAGTGTTTTTTTGAAAAAGTCAACGCTAACGCCAAGCTGGGTTAGTTTGCGATCAAAAAGCTGTTATCATTACTTGTGTACATTATAAACACCGGTGCTTTTAAAACTCAACGTGGTAACATATTTCACTTTATTTTTTACTTTTCAGGGCTCACATTTGAAACAGCCGAGGGTGGCTTTCTAGACATTGATACTAGAATACTGGGACCCGATAACAAAGTTATCTTTCAGGGTAACAAGGAGAGCAGTGGCAAATACACCTTTGCTGCTCACACAGCAGGAGTTTATACTTACTGCTTTAATAATATGATGGGCTCCATGGCACCCAAAGTCGTCATGTTTAATATGGATGTTGAAGAAGCTCCCAAACAGGTTGAGCATGATGCAGTAGCTCATGCCGAGGGAGAAGCTCCCAAAAAACTTGACGATATGATTAAAGAACTGAGTAGAAGCTTATGGAGTGTTAAAAGTGAACAAGATTACATGCAGGTGTGTTTTTAGTTTTATAATCAACACTTGATTGTGTTTGAGTTTGCTTATTTCCACTATCTATCCATGTGCTGCTTGAACTTTCATTATTTAATTCAACCTTTTTTTTTTAGGTGAGAGACAAGAAACACAGAGCCATTAATGAGAGCACAAATTCCAGAGTAGTTGCATGGTCATTCTTTGAAGCTACAGTGTTGGTCTGTATGACTCTGGGCCAAGTATATTATTTGAAACGATTCTTCGAAGTGAGACGAGTGGTGTAATACACATCCACACTTATTATAAACATAAAAATATATTGAATTAAATGGAACTTGGGATGTGTATTCTAGAATTGTTGCAAGTAATTAAATTTTGGATGTATGTCTTAGAACTGTTGCAAGTCATATTTGTATACGTTATTGAGTGAACGATTTTTACGAAATAAAACGGAAACATGTCTTTCTTGTATTTCTTTGTATTTACAAATTTTACTTAGGTATTAGTAACTATACAAACGTTGTTCATAAGAACTGCAATTAAATTTTAATCTACTATGGTCCATGGTTTAATCATCCTTGTTGCATCCCATGGTTCTGGATTCTTATAAGGTATTGCCTCCTGTAAAACTACTCCGCCTTTCCGTAGTTCATCAATTAGAGCTGTTAACTTTGTACTGTTTTCTGTATCAATATCACACATAATTGACCCTATCCCACTCTCAAGACACCTCTGAGCAAGTACTCTCCCAGCATTAGTGTATGCGGTAATATCTAGTGATCTAAGAAAATATTTGACTTGGTAAGTTAAAAAAATAATTGATACACGGTTAGAATGGCCTAAAATACCTACTTGAAAAGGTGTCTCTTCATAGCATACTCGGTAGTTGATACTGTAACAACCGGTCCATTTTTATAATGATTGATTTGTAGCACCAAATTTTTAGACGTTACTTTTACAACTAACCTGAAAATTTATAACCAACTTACTTAGTATAAACGTATGAAAAGTCAAATGATGATTGAACAAAGTAATGTGAAATAAATAAAAAGGGCATACTTGTGCCAGTATTCGTGACCAGGCATATCCAACCAATATCCCAGGGGCTTCCTAGCAATGGTCATCAACTCCAAATTTCTTGGATTTCTGTTCCTAAGTTCGACACAATTTTCCAACAGGTTAGCGTTACTTTGAACATATCTCCTAGTACACCCTGTTCCGCATCTTAGCATCAAACCGACTCTACTCAAATTATTCATCTTGATCACTACACTGAGCAATTAATGTCTTTTTTCTTATTTTATTATACTAATGTATAAGTATTCACTCTAAAATATAATATGTCGTTGTAGCTTAATTATTACCATAGAACTAGATAAGTACAATTATTAAAAAATCAACGCAATAATGTCACCACATGAAAAATCACCTTCCACATCCACACTGAGTTCACCACCAACTAGGTCCCTGACCCTCGATCTGGTGCATTTTCTGTATAAATGTAAGGTGAAGCAGAAGTTACCAGCGTCCATCGGAGCCGACGACACATGCATGCAGTTAAAAATTATACCTATATATACAAGAGGGAGTTATAGAGGCGGGGGGGCTCTGTTATATATATATATAAACAATATTACACGAACATGACAATAGGGTAGTTTTGATACGTGGTTTGAGATTTTGTCATTTTTTTCTTCTCAACTGTGTGAGGATTTTATTTATTTTTAGCATTGCAACAAATATTTACAGCCTATTATGTATAAAACATATTATTTACAATATATACATTGGAAACATTTTTTTCGCACACAAATAATTATGAGTACACCTTTAACTTTCTTCCAAAAAACTTATTTGTTTTCTGTATTTAAGGAGTAAAAATAGTAGTTTTCCTACGAGTTTGAAAAGTCTTTGTTTGCGAACCGAGAGGTTTGCGGCCCGAGCCGAAGGCGAGGGACGTAATGATGAAGTTCGTAAAGGAGACTTTTCGAACGAGTTCCGGAAAACTGCTTTTTTGCCCGAGGAAGTACCAGCCTCCCAAAATCACCCGAGGGCGGAAAATCTCATTTTCCTATTCAAACTCGCCATTCATAAGAAGTTGTTCTCTGCAAATTTGTTTGCACCCGATATATGCTCTGACTAGGATTTATTTTGCACGAGTTCTAAAAATCGATATATGTTCATCTTTCTACTTAGTAGCAGTGGGTACATAGAATTAAACTCTGATTTTTTTTTTCAAAGTACGAGGTTGTGATACATATGGACGCTGTATAATAATTTTAGTAATAAATCAGAACTAATATAGTAAAACAATTATGAAAACACTGTGTATTCGTAAAAAAGGAGATACAAAATAGGGTCACTATATATACTTTTCGTTCATGGATTCGACGATACACCTTAAATTCAGTAAAAGTTACGTACTAAATTTGAGTGTAAAGCTAAAAAAACGTTTCCATGTCACTTAAGGGCAGAGGAACCGAAGACGTACGGTGTTAATAAGTTTTATATCAAACAAACCACTTATACATATATTGGTTTAACAGTAAATAGCTTAAAACTCGACTTTATGTACTATTACAGTATAACGTTCAATGTAATGTAACTTCATGAAGCTTTCTATAAGAAATATTCAAATGAATAAAAACTGACACTAAATTTTCGAATTCTGAGCAATATCTTAGCGTTGTGGACGTTCGCAACGATTGAGTGAACTATCTAGAGAGTTAATCTGATCGAATAAATAATTTACAAAGGGTCAGCAATGTCGCAATTCTTAAAAAATGTTATATTTGATTTTTATTGGTTCCAAAATATAATTGAATTCGCCGTATCCTATTATTTACAAAGTAACTAGCGTTTAAATTTTTGATATAGCATAAGCCTTAATTTTTAAACTTTGAGCAACATCTTGGCTTTGTAAACATTTGCAACGTTACAGTGAACTATCTAGAGAGCTGATCTGACCAAATTAATAATTAACAAAGGATCAGCTGTGACCCAATTGGCATAAAAAGAAATTTTTTATTTTTATTTTTTCTTGATTCAAAATTATAGCTGATTGCGCCGTATCACTAGTTTGGAAGATTCTCTGGCTAAAACTTTAGAATTTTAAGTGATGCCATAGCTTTGTAGCCGTTCGTAAGGATTAATTAGACAGTCCGTAGGAGTAATTCAATTGGAAAATTGATTTTAGCATAGAGTAGCAGGGCCTAGAATAAGCCAATAAACAAGAGAATTTTTTTTAAAATTTAAACAATATCAAATTATCGCTAATTTTGTCAAATATTCTTCACTTACGAAGATACAAAGGATTAAAGATTTAAAAACATTTCGAACATAAAATTAAAAATTACTGGTAACAAGGCGTTGCAGTCGCTTGTAGACATCTGTAAAGATGTCTGGTAAGTTAAATCGGTTGCATAAATCATTTTTAAGAACAAAAATAAGAATGACATTTGACGTTTATTAAAAATGAAACTTTAAAGCTTTAAGTAATTATATGGCCTTTAGGTTGCGCGTAAATATCCGTAAGGATGTCTACGTAAGTTATCAAGACGTATAAATCATTTTCAATACAAATTCAATTAACTAGCAAAAGCATTTTTGAAATTTTTTTTTTATTTTTTGTTATTACAAATAGAGGCTTGTTTCGCTGCATCTCCATTATTTACGGAGATACGGGCTATTTAAGTTTTAGTTTTTTTTTGAGCTCAACATATTAAGTTTTAAATAGTTGTATGGTCTTAAAATTGCTCGTAGGTGTCCCTGAGAATGTCTACGTTAAATATCAAGGCCTATATTTAATTTCTTATACGAGTGGAAATCCCTAGCATGAGCATTTAAAAAAAATTTTTATGTTTTATTTTCGTGATTCTAAATAAAAGCTTATTTCGCTGTATCTCCACTATTTACGGAGAAACGGGCGAGGGACGTAATGATGAAGTTCGTAAAGGAGACTTTTCGAACGAGTTCCGGAAAACTGCTTTTTCGCCCGAGGAAGTACCAGCCTCCCAAAACCACCCGAGGGCGGAAAA
>NW_019379628.1:113078-129764 GCF_000648655.2 Copidosoma floridanum | reverse complement strand
ATTTTATTTGTAAAATCTTGTTTTTCAACTGTTTAATAATATAGAGTAAAATTTATAAGAGAAAAAGGATGGCTACATGATTTGGCTCTCATCTCGTGTCAATAACACAGCTTGCTGGTAGTATGAAAAGTCATTTTAAATAATGTATGATATTTCGTTAACTTCCTAGAAATTTTTGTTTAATTATTTTCAGGAGTGTGGAAAATGAATATTCCGCCCTCGGGAGTTTTTGGGAGGCTGGTACTTCCTTGGGCAAAAAAGCAGTTTTCCTTTTGCTTTCGGCTCTGGCCGCAAACCTCTCGGTTCGCAAACGAAGACTTTTTAAACTCGTAGGAAAACTACTATTTCGCACACTGGAAAATAAAAAATCTTTGTCGAATACCGGAAAATAGTTTTCCACTTACTTTTTTCATGATCAATGTAGGAAATTTGATGTGCCGCACTAAAAATAGTTTGGAAAACACCTACTTTCCGCACACTATTAAAAAATAGTAGTTTTCCTACGAGTTTGAAAAGTCTTTGTTTGCGAACCGAGAGGTATGCGGCCCGAGCCGAAGGCGAGGGACGTAATGATGAAGTTCGTAAAGGAGACTTTTCGAACGAGTTCCGGAAAACTGCTTTTTCGCCCAAGGAAGTACCAGCCTCCCAAAACCACCCGAGGGCGGAAAAAACTTGATCGCTCTGGGTCACTTATTAAATGCACTTTTATATTCATTAGCATAATTGTTATTTATTAACATTATTGACTCGAATGCACTGTGTCCCTGAGTCAAAGGAGCTTTTTTTTACGAACATTCCGATTTATCAAAAACGAGCAGACTCTGGCGCACTTACTCACTTGATAGCCAATATCGATTTATTAATTTTTATAGAGCATCTCTTATGCGTGCGTTTTTAAAAAACACTAGGTTTCACTGTAGATTGTGCGCCGTTATCCCGCGAGACTGTCCCTGCCATAGCAATCCATATCTCCCACGAAGGGTATAAAACAGCGCGCTACTGCACCCATCCGTGTTAGCTATTATTTTTATGTTACTCGAATTAAAATCTTTTACGAGTGTTATATTATCACTGTATCATAATGCTCCTTTTGTGAGTCATTTCCGATGCTAAAATAAGGTTTTTGTTGCGACTTTTATCAAGTATAGTGATAAGTATTTCAAACTTTTAATTTTCATAAACAAAAGATTTAAAAAAATTATTCTGGCACTTAAAGTTACTTTCATTAGATTACTCATTAATTATGAATGCATTAAATCGTGTTTATCTCTAATATCTATTTTATTGGATTTTTGATATATTTGAATTTCCCGCAAGTTTGCCAGTCACATATAAACACATATGCACCTCTTTCTTGCGCTGTCGTTTGAGTCGTTTCCAAGCAAATGGGCAAGTGTAAACAGTGTACACCAAACAACCGATGACCGACGCCTCTTTCCATTTTCAAAACTTATAACAAGCATACAATCATACATCAATGCATTTTACATTACTTAGCTCAGAAAGAAAACAATACTGATTGTAGATGAATTCGTAGGGGAAATGAAATGAGTTTTGCAACAATCGTTTCAATGGAATTTGTTATCGAAAGGTGTGTACTCGACCTCGTACGCCAATGGAACTAATCAATTATAAGTACGTGGTGATACGTCGTGAAATGAGAGGTAGAAATTGTTGTACCTACTGATAATTGTAAAATTTCGTTTTAATCATACTTATATATTGTTATGTCGTAAAATATGATACGATTCGTGTACTGTTTTCAGTAATTGGTTGAACGAGCGATGAGGTGACAGCGAGTAGCGACATCAAATATTTATGGAAAAAAGTAAGTCTCGCACATTCAATAATATACTATTCTCAGTTATTGACTGCTGTGTTAAGTTTTTTTTTTTTTTTTTTTTTTTTTTCTTGCTCGCAGATTATTTTTTTGACAATCATGAGTTTAACTGACGAAAAATTAATCAACGAAAGCGATTTGTTGTCGAATAAAGACGTTCTAGAAGAAGAAAAAGAGAATGACAGTGGAAACGTCAAGGATGCACAGCACATAACACCTGAAATGGTGCTACGCCTACCTGCCATCACTGAAAGTTTGTTGATTAATAATTTACAGCACCATTTATTCAATAATATTTTTCTTTTTCAATCAAACTTCTGATCTTTAAATTTTTGTTTTGTTTTTGCAGATTATCTTTGCACACCAGAGGCTAATACGTACGACATTGACTTTACTAGATTTCAAATACGTGATTTGGAAACAGGAACGATTCTTTTTGAAATTTCGAAACCACCAGCAACTGGTAGTTCAAACTTTTTTGCTAAGAGTTTTTTTATTGTAAAAGTAAGTACTTTTGACTATTGCTATTATTTTTATTTTGTTTTGTTCATTTATAGAGGAGGAACTTGATTATAAACCAGCAGCAACTCCTTCAGATGACGGTCGAAATGACTCTAATGCAGGAAGATTTGTGCGTTATCAATTCACACCTCAATTCTTGAAGTTAAAGACTGTAGGAGCAACAGTGGAATTCATGGTTGGATCACGGTCAGCGAAAAATTTCCGAATGATAGAAAGACACTTTTTCAGAGATAAATTATTAAAAACCTTTGACTTTGAATTTGGTTTTTGTATACCCAACAGTAAAAATACGTGTGAGCACATTTACGAATTTCCTACACTTGCTCCAGAACTAGGTAAATTTTTTAAATCGAAAGTAAATAAATAAAACAATTTATGCAATCGTACTATTCAAATTAAATTTTCAGTGGCTGAAATGATAGCTAATCCGTTTGAAACGAGATCTGACTCTTTTTATTTTGTGGATGATCAACTTGTGATGCACAATAAGGCTGACTATGCATATGATGGAGGCTTGGAGTAAAAAAATTAAGATTACTTTCAACAATTATAAGAACAGTCTTTAGTAAAACTACGGACTACAAAATCATATTTATATAATCCAATCACATCACTGGGATGATTTAAAAAATTATCCAAACCATTAAAATTCATGCTTTTATAGATTTATCGAAAAATTTTTTCTTTAGTTCGTGTGTATCTAAATTTTTCGGCTACACTAATTGATTTCGGAATAAATGTGTAACTTGAAAATAAGCTGATGAGTTACAACCAATTCAATGATTATGTCTTTTGAAAAAAAAGTTAATTAGAAGCAATTCGGAAAAGTTACAACGCGTAAGAATGGAAAAAATTTTGAAATTTTTAAAAATTTATAAAATCTAGGCAAAGAAAAAGATTTCATTGCTAAAGACTTTTCTTTAAATTTTATAGGACCAAAATATTTTTTTCTAGCTGTAATTTGCTTGTGTAAATTTATTTACATGTACATATTATATACATTCGTATATTTAGTATACATCAATTATTTTTATCACGTGTAGTACTATCATCTTTTATTGTATGTAATTTTTCTTAATTATTTACACTTTTGAAAACACATTTTCCTATCAATTTGCACAAATCAACTTTAAAATTTATTTTTTAATCACTTTTTTAAAAATAAATCTTGTTTGTATGTATAATAAATAATGTACAAGAATTAAATTTGCGTTTTCTATTTCAAAAGAAAAAGAATCATAATTTTAGACCATAAAAGATTTGTCTATCTTATCACTAATGAACACATAAGTACAGGTATTTTCTCTGTAAATTTCTTATTAATGGTTTTCATTAATAAAAGTAGTCACGCAATCAATAAATTCCGTTGGTTTATCTGAATGTATCCAATGCCCTGCATCAGCTATATAATGAAATTTTGCCGATGGAAACAGTTTTTTAACGTGCGGATGATCATTTTCGGTGATGTAGTCGCTTTTGGATCCACCAACAAAAAGTGTTGGACCATTAAAAGTTCTATCTTTTTCATTTTGGAAAACTGCAATTCTCGTTGAAAAATTTTCTTCTAAGACTGGAAGATTTATACGCCATTTATACTTTCCTGGCTCTGCTTCAATAAGATTTGTTAATAAAAACTAAAAACATTAGTATTTTTAGGTTTCATGAGTAGTTTTCAAATCGCTGAAGAGAAAAAAAAAAGAAAAAAAAAAAGGAACTACATACTTGTCGTACGGGATTGGACTTTATTGATACAGACAACTGTTCATCTGCTAATTTTCTGGCTTTTGACAATGTAGGTGAACCATCAAGAGATACTGAACGCATAGCTTCAAACAACTTGGTCATCAACAGAAGACTAGGGCTAGTTTTTGTTGGACAAAAATCAACAACAATGAGCTTGTCAATTAAATCCGGATAACTTAGTGCAGTATACATAACGGTTCCTCCGCCCATGCTGTGGCCCATCAGTATGACTTTTTTTATGTTCAAATCTTTCAAAAGCAGTTTCACGTCTTCAGTCATGTGATAATAAGACATTTGAGGAGTATGGGGTGAATCTCCATGGTTCCTAGCATCTATTGTAATAACCTGTGTTAATATACAATGTTTAAATTACTGAAAAAATGTATTTAAAAACACAATTAATTTTTTCCCCACTTTTCTCTTTGTTTTTTGGTGTATTGTTTTTGACAAACTATTCCAATTACTCTTGGAACCAAACAGTCCATGATGTATTAAAATAGGAGATTTTGGAGAACCGTCTGAAACCTCTTTTGTTGATTCGTATGAAGCATATGCTAATTTTACGGGTGTTTGACTAACCATTATTATGAAAAATATTAACGATTTATAAAATTATTGTCGCATAATGAAATTTATAACTTTTGAGTACTTACTGTGAACGGCTACTTGACACTCCTCTGTTTTTAAAAATAATATTTAACCTGCTAGGCAATGAATAAAGTGATGCAGAGCAATTTTTTATAATCATTTTTTTACCACCAGCTTATTAAAATAGAAAAGAAGGGTGAAGGTAACGAATTCCCAATATTGTAAGTGTATATGCGCACTAAAATTTTGACAACATTGGTCTATTATTTTATGTACTTATTTTGAAATGCTATAATCAAAAGCCGCAAAATTTTGGTATGACAACTCTGCACGAAAAAAAAAAAATTTTATCAGAACTTGTAGCAGACGATTCATTTCCCTATACATGACACCATTGACACCTCTATTCTATACTCTATATACTATATATCTACATATACCCACACACATATTCTCGTTCGGCAATACGAATTACGAAATTGCAGATTGCAGAGAGCGATCAGTTCGCTAAACATTTTCGGGATGTGCATCGTAATAATCGATATAGAAGTCACTGGATTTATATAGATAATATGTATGTATAATTTATCAAAATCAATCGTTTCTAATTAAAAACTGTAAGTAAAATACGCTAAAACGACATGGGGAGCTGGTACACTATCTGCATTATAATATATGGGAGAAAAAGATTTTGAAATTTCGCGCCTCAGTATTCAAGATTTATCGGGAGGTGGACGGTGGCGGAGCCACATTCGGCAATTCCAATTGGCTTATTTGCAAAGCTGCCGCTGCCCCCCCTCCTCTCTCTTTGAGCTGCAGCTGCAGCCACTCACAATCTCACAAAAACGATCCATCGTGTTGGGGTGTTTGTGGCTTTGTCCACGCAAAAATTCAGTATATCAGTTGGCTTCGTTGCACTTTTTTAGTTCATCCGGTTCATGCGTTCATTTCGTCCTCTTCCTTCTTTCTGTTGTGTAAGTCAAGTTATAGTCTCAACCCTCAAATTTACGCCATAAAGAAGCTATAATAATTAAGGAAGTATTTTGTTGTGTAACATTGTAGGAATTGCGGTTGAAGGAGTCTACGTGCGGGTTATGAATGTTACGATCAGTTATCAGTCCAATCAGTTGACATTTGTTGGACTCTTCACGAGAATAAAGGTTCTGTTCTGCACGGCTATTCTTGGAAAAACACGTTTAATCCGCAAGTGGGCAAGGCAGCTTTTGTTTTGTTTTGCAGATTCGGATGTTCAGCGGTGTCTATACGCATACCTAGGTACACGAGCTTGTCAACAGCAATCATTTAGAGTAAGTACTTAAAGAATTTTTTTATTTCGTCTGGTTCTGTTTTTCATCTTGTTTGTGTGGTTATACCTCAATGTGCACAGCCAAGTACATTATTTTCTTACTCTTGGTTTTTGCGAGATTTTGCAACGAATGTGCTATCGTTGCCGATACTTGAACCATCGTTGCCGGCCGATGTCAAAACACTTTTATTTTTTTGACGAGGTTACCAAGTAGTTTACTTATCCTTTTTAAGCATATACTCTCTTTAGATATAAGTATCCGTATTTTTATACGATATGCATATTAACTATTTCAAGATTGCGAGGGAAGTCTGTTGCGGGCGCATTTTTTTTATTGTTCTTCCTAAAAGTTGGCTTCCGTTATTTTTTTTCTCAGTCATTTTTTCTTTAACTATTCTTTCACTTAAGTAGGTATAAATCTATGAGACTTATAGAGTTTTAATTATTACTTGCCCTAGTTTATAGCAATGAAAGTAATTTTCAGACAGTTAAACTTGAGTTTATTTATACTTGATGTCGCATACATGAAAATGTTTATGAATTCGAAAGATACAATGCTACCCGAATTGTGTATCTTATTGTTCATAAATATTTCATCCCTATTAATAACCAACATAATGTAACTGGAATGTCTTATATTAACTGTATCACTAGTATTGATAGATAGTATGTGAAATTTTTGTATGTAGTTAACAAAGTTTTTTCCCCTATAATTTTATTATTTAAAACTTTTTTTATAGTGCCTGCTTTGAAATCTACCAAAATGGTGGTCGAAACAAATGAAGTCAGTTCCAAAGTTGTAGCTGCAAATGAAGTACCCTCTAATGGTGGTAACGATGCTGAAAGAAAACTTTTAGAAGAGCAACAGGCAACCAAGAAAGTTAAGACAGGCTGGGGCAAAAAAGAATCTGTCAAAACAAAAGCGACTAAAAATGAATCAGTTTGCGAAATCTGTTTACAAAAATTGAATGATGAAGATCTAAGATTGTACATTGGGCATCCAAATGATGCTGTTGATGAGTATTCAGTTTTACTGAATCCAAAGTTGTGTTTATTCAATGGGGATGAAACTGATATTACAGAAGGCGATGCTCGAGCTCTTAACAAAGTCACTTCATTTAGGTTTGTGTTAATTTTATTATAATTGTTCATTTTTCCATAGCATGATATTAATGAAAATTGGTTACTCTTTCCCATTAGTGTATATGACAAAAACGGTCACGTATGCCCATTTGATGGCGGTTTGATTGAACGAAACATCGATATTTATTTTTCTGGATATGTTAAACCTATCTATGAAGATGACTCTTCTATCGAAGGAGGGATACCGGGGAAAGATATGGGTCCCATTGTTGAATGGTGGGTTTCTGGATTTGATGGAGGAGAGCAAGCCGTTATATCCTTCAGCACAGAAATTGGAGATTATGTCTTAATGGAGCCTTCAGAAGAGTATGCTCCATTTATGATTGCAGTAAGGGAAAAAAGTTTTATGAGCAAAACTGTGATAGAGTTTCTTTTAGAAGAACATAATCTTGAATACGAAGATCTGTTGAACAAACTAAAGGTAAATTTTTTTCATGATTCGTAAATGTTAACATCGGAATGGCTTAAGTATTTTTTTTTCCTTATTTTAGACTGTTGCCATGCCATCAGGCTTGCCTAAGTTCACCGAAGATATACTTTTGCACCATGCTCAGTTTATTTGTGACCAAATTCTTTCTTTCGATTCCTCTGCCACGGGTGAAGACCCTTTGTTAATTACTTCTCCATGCATGCGAACTTTGGTTGATCTTGCCGGCATTACTTTTGAAAAGGGAAAAACTGTTAGGAAGGGTAAGAAATACACTAATCGGCGACAAGAAGATGAATGGAGGAAGGGTTTGATAAGAAAAGTGCAGAAAGAAAAGAAAACCGCATTTACAAAAGCTACAACTACCAAACTGGTCAACAATTTGTTTGAGAATTTTTTTCCTGATCAGCTGGCTAATACTACGGATAATTTAGCTTTCAAGCGTCGTCGATGTGGTGTATGCGAGCCTTGCCAGCAACCCGATTGTGGTGAATGTTTTGCTTGTCAAAGCATGCTGAAGTTTGGTGGTCCAGGGCGTACTAAACAAGCTTGTGTTAGACGTCGCTGTCCAAACATGGAAATACAGGTAACTTTCGGCAAACTGTTTTCAATAATCGTGTTAATTACAAATTCATCCGAAAAAATTTTCCCTGTAGGAAGCAAATGCAGAAGATGTAGAAGACGACACTGTTTCTGAACCCGATGCAGAGCTGAGTTTGGATGCTCATAAAAAAATGAGGGGATCCTTAAAAAGTAGGTCTTGTCGGATGGAATGGATTGGCGAGCCTGTTGGGGTGGATTCAAAAGGGTGTCGTTTTTATAGCGCTCTTCAATTAGAGAACGAAGTCATCAGTCTAAACGAATTCATTTATATCGAATCGATTGATCCATCTGTGCCATTGCACATAGTTCAAATAAAATACATGTGGCAGAATAAAATAGGTATTAAAATGATTCATGCCACCTGGTTGTGGAGAGGAAGTCAAACAGTTTTAGGTGAAACGGCAAGTTCAAACGAACTGTTTCTAGTCGATGACTGTCAAGATGTACCTGCTTCGTACATCAAATGTAAGACTGCAGTAGTTTACAGGAATATGCCAGAAAATTGGAAATCTGATGGTAAAAATTTAATATTAGATTCAGTGACATAACAATCTTTACATTTGTGATGATTTTCAGTTTGACACATAATTTGCTTGCATTTTCAGATAATGTCGACGCTGATTTTAGTATGGATGAATCGTCGGAGGATTGTTCTTCATTTTATTATCAGAAAATCTATGATCCTCTTACTGCCAGATTTAAAGATGTCATGCCAGATGTTGTTACTGATTTTGATACGCTCTATCGTTATTGTGCTTCATGCAATCGTAGTAGGGATATTTCACTATCATTAACCAGACCTGAAGTATATGATAAATTAAAAGAAGTAAGCCGTAACGAAGTCACGTATGGCAGGTTTAAATTTAAAGGAGAAGAGTTTATGGTGGGAAGTTGCGTATATCTACTGCCTAAAACATTTGATTTTAAGTATCCGGTCAAGCCAAAAGGCATTGCTAAAATTGAAATGAAAAAAGTGGATGAAGATATGTACCCGGAATACTTTCGCAAATGTAACGATCGCATCAAGGGATCTAATTCCGATACTCCTGAGCCCTTTGACATTGGATACATTACGAAAATATTATCGACAAGTAATGTGATATTGCTTGCTTGCACTAATCTGAATATAGCAGTTAAAAAATTATACCGTCCAGAAAATACTTGCAAAGGCGAATCTTTAAAACAACGATCAGATTTTAATGAAGTGTACTGGAGTGAAGAAGGTATAATTCTTTTGATAGCCAATTAAGTTTCCTTATGATTTTTATTTGATTTTATGGCAATCTTTGTTTTTTTAGAGTATGTTGTGCCATTTCAACAAATAGTTGGGAAATGCTATTTGTCCTTCGTGGAAAATTTAGATGAACATGTTAGTGAATGGACGGTCAAAGGCCCAAACCGCTTTTACTTTTCTCTGATGTATGATGGTAAAAATGATGAGTTTGATGATCCACCTGTGAAAGCATGTAGTATTGGAAAAGTGAGTAAAAAAAGTGATAAACTGAAATCCAAGAGTAAAAAACCAGAAAATCAAAACGTTGTGATTGATAGCCCACCAGAGTATCCAAAGATTACTACCAAACTAAGAACGCTGGATGTTTTTGCTGGTTGTGGTGGTAAGCAAAGTTCATTCAAGTATGAATAATTTTTGATAGAATTGATTTAGATAGCTTGTAAGATTTTTTTTTTCAACAGGGCTTTCGGAAGGCCTGCGTCAAGCTGGTGTTACAGAGAACCATTGGGCCATTGAAATTGACGAGTGTGCTGCACAAGCCTACCGACTTAATAATCCTAACACGAAAGTTTTCACTGGAGATTGTAACAAAATATTAACGAAAGTAATACAGGTACAGATACAAAATATTTGGTACTATTTTTATTTACTTTATTTTTTAATAAAATATTAGTAACAAACATATAACCATGTTTGCAGGGTGAAACTGTCAGTGATGGTCAACGCTTGCCATGTAAAGGCGAAGTTGATTTACTCTGTGGAGGTCCTCCTTGTCAGGGATTTAGTGGCATGAATAGATTCAATTCACGAGCTTATTCGCTTTTCAAAAACTCTCTTGTAGTATCGTATCTCTCATATTGTGATTATTATAGACCGCGATTTTTCATTATGGAAAATGTTAGGAATTTCGTTACATTCAGAAAAGGCGTAGTACTTAAACTTACCCTGAGGTGCCTTTTAAAAATGGGATACCAATGTACATTTGGAATAGTACAAGCAGGAAGTTATGGTATTCCTCAAACGCGTAGAAGGTATTTGATTAAAGCATAAAATATTCAAATATATTTTTTAATGAATTCACTGCTCTAAGTTGTTTCTTTAAATTTTCCAGAATGATTATTTTAGCAGCTGCACCTGGTGAAGTGCTTCCAAAGTTGCCTAATCCTCTCCATGTATTCAGTAAATCAGCTTGTAATTTAAGTGTTGTCATTGATGATAAGAAAGTGAGATCAATCGATAATCCTTTAATTTATTTATTTTATGTAACTTTTTAAAAGTAATAAAAATATTTTGTTTCAGTACGATCCAGCATACTCTTGGACTGAATCGGCACCCTATAGGGTCGTAACTGTCCGGGACGCACTGTCCGATTTACCTCAAATTAAAAGTGGCAAAAATGACGAAGTCATGAATTACATCAGTGAGCCTGTATCACATTTTCAAAGACAGGTACGTGTATTTTATTTATAAATATTCTCTTTTAGTACCGATAAAAATATACTGTTAAAAAAATATTTCCTTTTTTCAATCATAGATAAGGAGTGGTATACACGAAAGTGTACTGATTGATCATATATGTAAAGACTTGGGTTTACTCGTAGAAGCACGTATGGCTCACATTCCTACAGTGACTGGATCTGATTGGCGAGATTTGCCAAACATTGTTTTGCCTCTGATCGACGGAACTCATACTGTCAAGTTGTGAGTGTAAATCCAATCAATAAATGAAATCGAAATTAATTTTTGTGTGGCTTTGATAAATTTAATCATTTTTTTAACAGAAAGTATAAATATCATGATAAGAAAGTGGGAAAAAGTTCCACGGGAGCTTTTAGAGGTGTGTGCAATTGTGCCACTGGAAAAGAGTGTAATCCTCTAGACAGGCAAGACAACACCCTCATACCATGGTGTCTACCCCACACAGCTAATCGACACAATAACTGGGCAGGTCTATATGGCAGAATCGAATGGGATGGTTTTTTCAGTACCACTATTACAAATCCTGAACCAATGGGAAAACAGGTGAAAATTTTGAGCCACTTTATCATGCTATATATTGATGATCAAATTTTTCAGCTACGATATTTATCTCACCGTCACTGTCTTGACTGTTTTATGCGACGTAACTCTATCAATATTGATAAAAGATTTTTTTTTAATGCTTTTTTTCAGGGGCGCGTTCTCCACCCCGAACAAACACGAGTCGTGAGCGTGCGTGAATGTGCTAGATCTCAAGGATTTCCAGATAATTTTCGATTTTATGGAAACGTACAAGATAAACATAGACAAGTTGGCAACGCTGTGCCACCACCACTGGCGAAAGCTATAGGCCTAGAATTAAGAAAGAGCTTGCATTTATCACAATCGCATGTTAAAAATTAACTATTTTTTATATCGACATTTGTAAATCAATCGTTTTATCATAAGTACTTTATTTGATATGCATATTAAAGTCGTTTCTAAGTGTGTTAAATGTATTAAACTTTTTTTTTTTTACTATTAAAATGACAAGTAAGGTAACAGTCCACTGTAAAGAAATTTGTAAGTCCTTGTACATAACGCCTTAATTTAATTAACATTGTGCACAATAAAACAGTATTTTTGAATACACTTTGTACTTGAAGGAAACAATGTTTTTAAAGCTTTGTACAAGTTTGAAATACAAAAGGTATATTTCAACATTGAAAAAAAAAATAACAATAAATTATCTAAAATATTAAATTCTTTTATTCGAAAACCTCGTCTATTTCCCGTTGATTATCAAAAAAAAAGTAGGGATTTAAAACAATTTTTTCCAACATTACATTTTTTGCAGCTAAATTATACTTGATGTTTTCATGGCTTGTTGTTTGTAATCGTTAGTGATAAATACGCTAAATTTTTAAGTAAAAAGCTATATAATCATAGGTTTTGACAAAAAAAAATTGCTGTTTTTCTCTCTTCATTAGGAACGTAGAAGTGTAGAACTGATAAAACAGCTAGCTAATCTACAGTGTATTGTATATACATACCTACAGTGTAGTAACCTATAGCCTTAGTGTATATTTAGATAAACAGAAGTATCCGATATGATACATCCTAGAATTTTCAAACGTTCTTATCTTAATTTACGTCGATACTTATTTTGTCAACTCGTAAGTTTCCTTTGATTGTGGAACATGTGTATTATCGAATAAATAAAACACAGATTGATACGATGAGATTATATCACACAATTTTTTATTCAAGTACTTGGTTCGAGTTTAGTTATTGTCTCATGAAGTATTGAAGCCTTTGAAACGCTAATGTTATAAATTTATCGGTTGAATAAAATTTTACAAAATGCTGCAATCCTTTGTCAGAAGGTCTTTTTGGCAAACAAAACGACTATCGGCCCTATCTACGGAATGTAATTTCTATTCAACAAAAGTAAGAAAACTATTTATAAAAATAATCTATTATGTTTGATTATCTGTTTAATTGCTTTTATTTTGTCAAAGGAATCAGATAAGAATAACGATTATGTAGCAAAAAACATTGATCTTGGGAACCCTGATGCACTTGACCGAATGAAAAGGTGTTTAGTGAGAGACATGGCTGAATTAAAGCGTAATTTAATGTTTTGGAAAGATTTTAAAAATCCTGCAATTTGTGAAAAAACTGGAAGAGTTATTGATTGGGATGATCCTCATGCACCTATTTTTCCAAATCATTGTGATATTGTGATAATTGGTGGAGGTGCAATTGGCAGTTCTGTTGCCTACTTTACCAAACTTTTGGGAAACAAAAGTCTAAGGGTAGTGGTGGTGGAGAAAGATGATTCGGTACGTGAATAAGTATTGTTAAATACATTTTTTGTTGAAATTGTATCATATTTTTTACACTGGGTCTATTTGCACTAAATCCACGTAAATACGTAGATATTACACAGTACAGATAACACCTCGAGTGGTGTGTGGATAGTATCATTATTATTTACTTGGATATTATAAGCCCCACATCCAAGTAAACGTGGATACAGCTCTACTTATATCCACGTATTTACGTGAATTTGGTGCGAATAGACACAGGGTATTTTTTAATTATTATTGATTAAATGATGATAATTTTCTATTCCAGTACAAGCAAGCATCTACTGTTTTGTCTGTGGGTGGCTTACGACAGCAATTTTCTCTTCCAGAAAATATAGAAATGTCATTGTATGGAGCGGAATTCATTCGTAATGCAAATGAATTTTTAGGAATTGAAGGAGAAGCTCCTGTGGATTTACAGTTCCATCCATATGGATATTTATCTTTAGCTACTGAGGAAACAGCAGAAATATTACAAAACAATTCTGCATTACAAAGATCATTGGGAGCCAAAAATGTATTGTTAAGTGCCAACCAGTTAAAATCTAAGTTTCCGTGGTTAAATGTGGAGAATATTGAATTAGGTTGTCTCGGACTAGAAAAAGAAGGATGGTTTGATCCTTGGATGTTGTTGTGTTCTTTGAAACGAAAAGCTTATTCTTTGGGAGTTAATTTTGTTAAAGCAGAAGCTGTAGGATTTAATTTTGAATTTAAATCAGGTACTGTTGTTACTGGAGATTATAGTGAATTTGAAACGCCAAATTATTTAGTTGTAAGTCAAAGTAATGAATAACATGAAAGTAAAATAGAGGTTTAGCACAAGAAAGTTAAAAAATCTTGTTTGTTTCTCAGGTTCGAACAGAAGATGGAAAATTGAGACCTATAACTTTTAGCGAATGTGTGATAGCTGCTGGTGCTTTCAGTGGTGATGTTGCTAGAATGGTACAGATTGGTACAAAAGCTCATCATAAAATCCTGTCAATACCTTTGCCAATAGAGCCGAGGTATCAATTAGTACTTGATTTAAATACATCTTTTAAATGCATAAAATGATGTAAACTAATATTTTATAATTTTAGAAAAAGATACGTGTACTGTTTTCATGCTCCTGATGGACCAGGATTAAATACCCCAATGACTATAGACCCATCAGGTATGTATTTCAGACGAGAAGGCTTGAATAACAATTATATTTGCGGTCTGAGTCCAGAAGAACACGAAGAACCTGCCACAGACAATTTGGACGTTGATTACGAATTTTTTAACAATAAAATTTGGCCAAAACTAGCAAATCGCGTGCCAGCTTTTGAAAATCTAAAGGTTAATCTTGTTTTGTTACAAAAGGCTTTTTAAAACATATTAAAACATATTAAAACACATTAAAACAAACAAAAAATCTAACCCCAGGTCAAATCAGCTTGGGCCGGATTTTACGAGTACAACACTTTTGATGAGAATGGTGTTATTGGCTACCACCCATATCACAGCAACATTTTATTTGCCACTGGATTTAGTGGTCATGGTATTCAAAAAGCTCCTGCTGTTGGAAGAGCAGTATCGGAATTGATAAAATATAGTCAATACAAAACAATTGATTTATCGAGATTAGGTTTTGATCGATTTATTACAGAGCAACCTTTACGGGAAGTTAATATTTGGTAATTTTTTGTAAGATATTGTGTAAATAAATGTACAAATATTCTTTATTTTTTTCTTTAACTTTCATTCACCATTGTTCCAATCATTCAGCATTTAAATCAGATAGGCAGATACATTTTTACTTGAATTGTTGCGGTGGTGGTCCAAATATGCTTCCACTTTGTTTACTTGCTGTTCTTGATGGTGCAAAGCCTAGTAATTTTTGAATATTCTAAAAGAAAAAGTGATTATAAAAAATAAAAAAAATTCTGCTTGTTTTTTAAAATGCTTAATGATTCAAGTATTGAATATATTCGTATACCTGTCTTATACTCATAGTGCAGAGAATGTATAAAAATATAAAAGAACACTCGGTGTAATCGTCTCCTGGTAAATTTCTGTGGGACAGACCTTGAATCCAACTGATGGGAACAAATGGTAGTCTTGCTACAATACGTCCATCAAATATATTATTAAACATACTCAATAGCGCAGTGAAAGCAAAACCAATGGCAAACATAGATTTCATCTTGACAAGGGACAAATCTCTGTTATTATTTTTTAGTCTCTCTTCTTCTCTCTCAATTTTTTTTTTTTGCTGTTTATCCAGTGAATCTCCATGAGCTTCCTTCCGTTTTTCCACTGTACAAAAAATTTTCAATCAGTTTAAGACACTTTGTGTAAGCTTTGAGCAATTTTGGACATTATCACTCAAAAAAAAAATCAAACATACATTTTTTACTTTGTTTTTCAACCTCTGCTTTGAGTTTTTGATACTTTTCTGTTCTATACACCATCAACCAAGTTAAGCCTTGAGAAAAAGAAAATCATTGAACATGGAGCTTCTTTTTACAACTTGTAAAGTAAAAGTTAGCAAAATGATTTTGTTACCTTCACCCAAAAGGGCCGTGCAAACACTAATAAATAAAATTAAAATTGTGTCTGCCCACATGACTAGATAGTACTTTTAACACAACATAAAATTGCCAAAGTTTCAAACAAATTTTTCAAATCATTGATTTGATAACATGTGTAAATAAGTATATAGAGTCGTGGTGATTTTCTGAGTTGCTAACTTTGTTGCTGATGCTGAATGCTGACGTGCCGCGAGTGCACCCATTGGTTGGGTTGGGGTAGGTATAAGTAGGCGTGCGTGTAGGACTGTATAGGAAGGTGAGTAGGGGCTTGATGATTCCTTCTGAAACAAGTAAAGTATCGTCTCCCAAAGGTCCAAAATTTTTGTAATTATGGGGAGCTTTTTGCATAGCCTTTTATATTAATTGATATGTTCTAGAATCGTCTGTTTTGTATTATTTTATTGTCTTTATTGTCATTATAATTAGTGTTATGGTTATTATTACGTTGCTATAAAAGATTTCAATTTTGGCGCATATTGCTTGACTCTTGAGGTCGGTATGCTTGGTAGCGCTATTATCATTATTGATGTTGCGACAAGGTCGTATATCTATATATGTATCATGCATATATTATGCATTTATCGGAGTCGGCTCCTTACACTTGCAATCAGTTTCGGTTCGATTAAGGTCTGGTTCGGAGTGCAGTTGGTTGAATTAAACTGCAAAAACCCGTTAAAAAAATACACATGTTTTACTAATCTGAAAAATAACAATTTTTTCCGCACTCGGGTGGTTTTGGGAGGCTGGTAGTTCCTCGGGCGAAAAAGCAGTTTTCCGGAACTTGTTCGAAAAGTCTCCTTTACGAACCTCGTTACGTCCCTCGCCTTCGGCTCGGGCCGCAAACCTCTCGGTTCGAAAATAGAGACTTTTCAAACTCGTAGGAAAACTACTATTT
>NW_019379628.1:89520-105669 GCF_000648655.2 Copidosoma floridanum | reverse complement strand
TTTTTTTCATAATAAAACAATTAACTACTAACGGTCGAGAACTAATTCATAATAAATACATTGGATTCATCTCCCAGCCATTTGAAACAACACATTACATTTTGTATTAAATATTATTAACTGTTGATTATTTCTCGGTTCACCTCAAAACCGATACAATTTATATGTTTTGCATTCAGCTGACTTGAGATATGAAAATAAAGAAAAGTAGGCCAAAATAGGCCAAAACGTCATTTATTTCCCCATTGTATTTTTTACGTACACGACTTTTCTCAATAAAAAGTGAAAAAAATTTTTCTTACTATAAATTTACAATGTCGAGAACCCCCTTATCATTAAAATTGTCACCCTTGCATGTAAGTAAGTAGGTAAGTATATCTTATAGATAACACCGGGTACTTATTAACAGTGCGAACTGCGATGTTGCGAATAGCGAGCAGTGCGCGAGGGGCAGCACAATGCGCGCGGGCCTTTTCGTGACCTACAAATATTGAGAACGGGAGGACGTGACGGCTTACGTCCTCTCCTATTTGCAGCGGCGTCAAGAAACCTCCATAAGCACCATGTCCCTCTTCCTGTGCGGGAAACTGCTGAGAAACTCCCAGGCCAGCAAAAACATCAAGGTTACCTCTTTGCTCGACTTACCCTACCCGATCAGCTGCTTGACAAGGCATATCGTCTGCACGAGAAGTACCACTGCCGCCCTCGTACACTCCAAGCTCGATTATTTTGGAGCTAGGGTAATGATTCTTCCTGTTAAGTAATTGTTGATGTTTTGTGCTACTATTTGGCGTAAAACCATCTTTATATGTACCTATCGTTTGTACGTGCCCATTATTTTTTGATTGCGTTTTTTCGAGCTCAAAGAGGTTATCTCTGATTGACTAGATAACATACTTTTTAATCAAAGGTGATTGGATCAAATAATTATGCCACATTGCTAAATGTTACATTCAATTATTATGTTATGATTATTGTGCTTGGTGCTTTTTTTTTGTGAACTTGTTGGGTTTCCGTTGAAAAGTTAAGTTGGAAATTGTAAATTTGCATTTTTACTTTGCTTATGTAAAAATTTTTATTTACTGATATGGGTCGAACTGGTAGAGAACGTCATCGTAAAATACGGGCATTTTCGAAAATTTCTCACGAAAACGATAGTTACGATCTTCATGAAAAATTAAAATCATGGATGCTTTCCAATAATTGGAAAGCCTCTTGTAATTTGGTCCCTCATGTTTTTGAAGCCACTGGTAGGGGTTTGATGACTATGGAAAAAATTCATCCAAATCAAGTAGTGCTGCAAGTACCCAAGTCACTGTTAATAACAACTCATGTGGTTTCTGAAAATCTTTTAAAAAAATTATTTCCCACATGTAATAGTTACAGTGCTCAGTCTGTTCTTGCTGTATTTTTAATTTATGAAAAACATCTAGGGGAGCTTTCATTCTGGAAACCTTATCTAGACACTTTACCACTATATTATACAAATCCAGAATTTTGTTCTAAAGTTGAAAAGAAACTTTTAAGCCGTTTTATTGCAAATGATCTAGACACTATTTCAAAAAGTCTGACATTTGATTACGTGTCTGTTATAAAGTCTATTAAACTGTTATGCAACAGCAACAATAATTTTTGTACCCATTGTAAAAAGTCATATTACGATATTTTCACTTATCATAAATTTTTATGGGCTTATTACACTGTCAATACCAGAGCTATTTATATGGATAATAGTAAGCAGAATACTGTAATTAACATCAGGGGCAGCGATAATTTAGCTCTATCTCCTTTTTTGGATTTATTTAACCATACACTTGAAACTGTTGCTGAAGCTCAATTAGTATCTACTATGAATGGTGATGAATTTTATCAAATTAAAGCATTGAAATCTTATGATCCTAATACGCAAGTTTTTATTAATTATGGAGCACACAGTAATCATAAATTATGTATAGAATATGGTTTTTTCATTCCAAATAACCCTCTGGATCAAATATATTTTAATATATCTGATATCAAAAAATGTCATCAAGTTTCACTGGTGGCAGTAAATTTTTTGAAATTCCACAATATGGACAGATCAATGGCTTTCACGGTTGAAGGATTAAACTACAACGCCAGAAATGCTTTGTTAATATTAACTTCCAACACATTAAAAGAGTCTGTTTGGAAAGAAAAAATATACTGTGATAAACTTGATGGTAATGATTTAAAACTTGCACATCTAGTTGGTTTAGCCATTTTAGAAAATATTAAAAAAGATCTTGAGAAACAGTGTAAAACTATGGGAACGACTGTTAAGAAAACACCAAGTTTTTCTGTGGTAACGAATCTTGCAATGGAGTATATAAAATTAGCAGAACTTGCTATGAAACAAATGAAATCATTGTTATTCCATTAAATCAAATTGATTCTTTTTATTAAAACTCGTGCTTTTATATGCAACACTATTGTAAATACTTTCTTTCAATTTTTTCAATAAAGAATTAAACTTGAAATTTTAACAGCAGTTGAAAAAATTTTCCTGGCCTTCCTTTATACGACTAGTTTTTCACATAGATTTTTCAATTCCAACATCATGGAAAAAAAAATTTAATGTTTTAAAACTTGTTTTCAGTCTGTATGATGCAAAAAAATAATTTTTTAAAAATCATAAAATTAAAATTTTTCAAAAAGTTATCAATACAACCGATGATTTTTTTAGTATTGTAGTGGAAATGTCATTGATAGAGCCCAAAAAAAAAAGAATGTACCTCAAGCCAAGTCAATCTTCACACCAGTCACACAGAACCTGGCGGTGGCGAGTATTACTGGAGCCAAACTAGCTCAGCAAAAAAGAAACTGCTTCCATCCAGGTGCGTCAAGTTTGAGCAGAGAATCGCTCAATCTCGGCACTGGTCCCGATGTTACACCACGTGAGATGGTCACAGCTATGTTTGAGTTTATATGGCCCAAGGTGGGTATGCAAAAAAAATTTAGTACCCAATTTAAAAATCGCACACTACTTTAATAATGAATTTGTTGGTTTGAGAATAAAAAAAAAGCATATCCGTTTGATTTCCCCAAAAACTAGAATGAACCGGAAATAAGGAACCGAGTTAAGCTAGCTTTAAGTCTTCTGATTGGAGCAAAGTTACTCAATGTATCTGTGCCATTTATTTTCAAATATGCGATAGACGTGTTTAACACCGCAGGCGCATCTTCAATGGCCACGGCTCCTGGAACTGTAGGCACCATAGGAATGACTCTGCTCGTTGGATGTATGGGCTTGACAATTTTTTTACCTTTTCTTTTTTTTTGCCAAGTCAACAAGCAACAGACTCTATAATCCAATATTCATTGTGTTGTAACGCAGATGGAGTAGCACGATGCGGGGCATACGGATTCAACGAGCTTCGTAATGCTGTTTTTGCCAAAGTTGCGCAACATTCGATCAGAAAAATCGCCAAAAATGTATTCTTACATCTCCACAAACTCGATCTTGCATTTCATTTAAGCAAACAGACGGGTGCCTTGTCAAAGGTAAAATCTTGGCGAATGAATTACGTTTATTTAATAAACAGAGACACGCACGAATTGTTATAAAAAATTTATCGCTTTCACAGACGATAGACCGAGGCAGTCGCGGTATAAACTTTGTATTAACAGCTATGGTTTTCAATATTGTTCCTACCGTCTTTGAATTAGCACTAGTCAGTACAATATTGGGCATGAAATGCGGAATTGAGTACACGGGAGTTGCACTCGGATGCGTTGGTACGTACGCTCTTTTCACTCTTGCTATTACCCAGTGGAGAACCAAATTTCGCATGTACATGAACAAGGCGGAAAACGAAGCAGGCAACAAAGCGATAGATTCGCTCATTAATTACGAAACAGTAAAGGTGAGAAAATTATATTCCTTCTTTTCAAACGTGAGATATGCATTTCACTTTTCTTTCTTTCTCTTTTTTTCAGTATTTTAATAATGAAAAATTTGAGGCTGAAAGATACGACTCGTCTCTAAAAAAATATGAAGCTGCGTCTTTAAAAACGAGTACCAGCTTGGCCTTACTGAATTTCGGACAGCATGCCATTTTTAGCACAGCTCTAAGTTTAATAATGGTTTTAGCTGCCAGGGATATTGTTAATGGTCGGTTTCGCTTGAAATTTACTAATGTGGCTGCACGTGTGAATACTTTTTATTTTACATTTGAAATTACAGGAAATTTAACCGTGGGAGATTTAGTTATGGTTAATGGGCTGCTTTTCCAATTGTCGATCCCCCTCGGATTTTTAGGTTCAGTGTACAGAGAAGTGAGACAAGCCTTTATCGATATGCAGACAATGTTTGCTCTGACGATGATGGATCCCGCAATAAAAGTAAGTTACCTTGTGTTTCATAGTGAAGCCACCACGATTGTATCTCTTATTATAATTGTGATGATTTTAGAACAAAGTCAATGCCGAGCCTTTTTTTGTTGTGCCACAAAAGTCTGAAATTACCTTTGATAAAGTAAACTTCCAGTATGTGCCTGGAAAAAATATAGTCCATGATTTGTCCTTTACCATCCCTAGTGGAAAGAAAGTAGCCATAGTAGGTGGATCTGGATCTGGGTATGTATTGGCCATTTGTTAAATTAATAGTTTGTATTTTTGCCGCCAAACAAATGATGCTGATTCAATGCATTTGCAGCAAAACCACCCTAGTCAGATTGTTGTACAGATTTTTTGATCCCGCAAGTGGCAGCATATTGATAAACAATAAAAATATTAAAGATGTTGACATGGAGGATCTTCGTCGCTCCATTGCCATTGTACCTCAAGATTCAGTTCTCTTTCACGAATCGATATTTTATAACCTTCGCTACGGAAACTTATCGAAATCCGAAGAAGATGTTTACAAAGCCGCAAAGATGGCAAATTTGCATGATGCCATCATGAAGTGGCCACAGGGCTACGAAACACCTGTGGGAGAACGAGGCTTGAAATTAAGCGGAGGAGAGAAGCAACGCGTTGCCATAGCTAGAGCGATTTTAAAGGATAGTCCGATCCTGATATTTGACGAAGCTACTTCGTCCTTGGATTCAATCACGGAGCACGTAAGTTTAAACGAAAAAAAAAAAAAATTCCTCTTTGAATAATGTTAAAGTTATTTATACTTAAAATCCCATTGATGTAGCACATACTTGAGGCTCTGCGACGCGCCACTGCCGGAAAGACTTCCATCGTGATTGCTCACCGTCTATCTACGGTCATAGATGCCGATGAAATTTTCGTTTTGGACGGCGGAAAAGTAATCGAACGAGGAAAGCATTCAGAACTACTCAAAATACCCAATTCGTATTACAGTAAATTATGGGAAGCTCAATATTTGAGTGCAAGTGATGAAAGTACCACCAAAACAGCTACATGACAAACTTAAATTGTGTACAGTTATATTATTTATTGTTATAAAATTAATGCGGTTTTAAATTTACTTTAAAACTGTGGAATAATAAATTAGTGTTAAAAAATGAAGAGCATATGTATAAATATTATGTAAATATAGTTATCAGAAATCGAATTAAAAAAAACAAAAACATGTAAGATTATTTTGTAAATAATCTGGTAATCTTTTAAGTGGTATATGTACATTGGAAACTGTGTTTTTATTTTCTTAACCGTGAGAGTGAAAAAAATTTTTTTTTTGCTTTCGATAATAAAGCGTTTGATAACGATCAAATAATCAATTAAAAACGTGCACGTTTTTCATTTATCCCGTGTGTGTCCAAAATATTGTTTGTCCCTCGATGTTTCCATAGTAACGCAAAAAGAAAAACAGTCATACGTGCCCTGGTCATGGGTGCCAATCATATACTAGGCCAAGTGTACAAAGTGTTGTTGTTTTTTTTTCTCAGATGCATAGATCAAATGCTGTTGAAAATGTGACGAGTAAAAATAAAAATTGTTACTTTTTTTTTCTTTTTGTAAAGAAAAATGCAAAGTGACGTTCCTCCGCTGCCGATATCGTGTTTAATTAGTAACATTCTTTCACGTAGGTGCGTACAGATAAAATATGTGTCAATTAAAAATTCACCATAAAGTTGAAGTTGATCATAATAATAATAATAATAATAATAATAATAATAATAATAATAATAATAATAATAATAATACACTTGATTGAACGTTTCCAGAAATCGTAATAACATAAAGCCAAAACCTGCTAGAGAAGTGGTTGGAAAAAACAATTTAACGGGTAAAAATAGGAAGCCATTGGGTTTATCGGTGCATTTGGTTCACAAAAAGAAAGCGACAAGTCCCAAAGCTATCGGTTCGTATTGATACTTCTCGGCACAGCTTTGTTTTCTACACAACTATAGCTCTCAAATCGCTGAAAAAAAAAAAAAAAAATTTTCAGCCGGATCTAGTCCTTACACCAACGTCACGCGATTTAACCCACCCGACACTGCCAAGCCGCCTGTAATAAGCGCAATAGACCAACGCGTTTCGTCGGCTAAAATGCTTCGCATAAAACAACTGCAAAACCAACTAGCCGATGCCCATTTCCACTTGAACGTGAGTTATTGCGTGTACATACTATATGGTTGCCAAGAATTGACATGGTATACACGCAATTGCTATACAACGGATCAACAATCATTATAGAGTTGTTTTTTTTTTTTTTTTTTTTTTTTTCTTTGAAACTATTCGTTGAAGGAATTGTCCAACGAAAACAAGTTGCTCAAGGCCATCGAAAAACGCCAGGACGCGGCCCTCAAGCGGTACGAAGGCACAAAGGCGGAACTTCCGAGGATAATAAACACCCACCAGGAGGATTACAGGGTTCTCCAGGCAAAGTGCAAAAAATTGAGGTCCCAGTGCAACGCTTTGGCCGACACTTTGAAGGAAAAAGAAAACGAGCTGTATTCTTTGCAGGTGCATTCAGCAAGTAATTATTACAGATCGAAAGCAACGTTTTTTCCTCGTCACTTATATATTTCTCCCCTCTTCTCTAATAAATAATTATATTATTTATACAATTATATATTCATCTCGGGTATGTTTATATCTCTTTTACAGGCGCAAAACAAAAAGCTTTTGCAATTGAGCAAAGATCGCCATCTGTTGGAGAGGGACAAGCTTCAAGTGCAAGTTTCGGACTTGAATTACAGGGTGGACCAGCAAGACGAGATCATACAGGTATTTTAATTGATGATAATTTTACACGTATACAAAGAGAATAAAAAAAAATGTGTATGAAAAATGTACGCCTTGTTTGTCGAGATGTTGAAACGAAAGTTGGCACTGGAGAGCAAATACCTGAAGCACCAGCTTCACGTGGAAATGGTCAAGCACAAGGAGACGCAAAAGCAGCTGCACGAAACGCAGATGAAACTCAAAAGCGCGGAAGAGTTGGCCGAGCAGCGGGAAAGACAATCTTATCACGCCAGTCACGTATTTTTTCACAAAAGCAGTAGTAGTAGACCAACGAGCAACTTTACCAGCCAATCTCTGACCAATTTACACGACAATGACAAATTGGAAAGCGCACCCAGAGTCCAAAGGTATACCTTTTTGTTTTGTTTTTCACGTACATTTTGACTCATTGATTTATGTATCTGTTGATTTTGACGGCCACGAAGAAGACGCAGGTACGAAGGTACGAAAGGACAATCTCTTCCAGCCCTCGGTGCCGGCTCGGCCTCGTTAACAAGAAGGAGCCAGTCACAGGAGAATCCGCGAAAGTCAACGATGATTCACACGAACAACGACCGAGCGCGGAATCCTCAACTGTTAAAGTCACCATCGGCCAAGCACAAAACGGCGGCATCGATTTCTTCCAAGAGTAGCACAACAATAAGGGATTCGCCGATCAAAGAATCTAGATTAGAAGTAGATTATGCAGGGGCGGACGGGGAGACTCCCGAGCTTCCAAAAGTGGTGGTCAAAGAAGATTTTGGCTATCACGAAAGCGGTGGCGGTGGTAAAGTTAACTTTAGCGGCCAATATGAGTACGGCAGCGACCCTCTCAGCCTCACCAGTAGGTCGAGATCGTTGCACACGAGGTAAATACACATATTACAAACGTGTATGTATCATGTTTTATAATTAAATTGTTGTTTCATCATCTCCTTCAGGTTGATCAGTTCTGCCGTGGAGGGAAAGCGCGTGAGGGGAGAATTGCCGATGACGACGGCGAGTCGGCCGCGGTCTTTTTCGAAGGAAAACATGGAGCTCATGGAGAGGCTCAACGAAAGCGATTACGCGACAAAGTACGATCGGGACTCGGTTGTCACTGTCATTTCAAAGGATTATGGGCTTGGGAACGAGACCGAAGGCAACAACAGCCACAGCGACGACGAGAGCGAAATCGAAATACCCGTAGCCTTCAATGCCGACGAGGACGAGGACAATCGCGGGAAAAGACAATCGGACATTGACAAATCGGAAATCGAGAGGCATCACCAAAACAAATTGTCGACCGACTACTCCTCGAGCACGTCCTACGAGCAGTTTAGTCGCAGCAGCAGTTCTTCCAGTGGGCCCAGAGAATCCTCTAAAGACGCGAGCAAAAACTTGGATCGCCATCAAGAAACTGACTTTAACTCGTTTGGAGAGATCGAAACGAAATCTGCCATGGACGTCGATGCGTCCATCGATGATTTGATATCACGAAAAAAGTCGATTCACAAAGAAACATCTCCTTTGATTGCTAATTTGGACGCCAATGATTACGAAAGCGCTTTGGCGGAAGAAGAAAAACTTGTTGCGAACGATTTGAACGGCGCATTAAGTTTGGATTTAAAAAATAGCGAGGAGCCAAATACGGCTGCGAGCGATGAAAGTGCCAGGAGCTTTGATAAAGCGAAGTTGCTGGCAGCTATGAAGGCAATCGATGACAACGAGAACGTTGAGTTTTTCCAACAAAAGCCCCGAAAAAGTAACAACGCAGCAGCTCGACTGCAGGTGACGGAAAATTTGTACAGAGGCATACCTACGCATTCAAAGAAGAAAAGTGATATTATGAAAGAATTATTTTCTGAATCTGGACAATAAACATGACATTGAAACGAGTACTTTTGCCTGTACGTATCACTCGCTATCCTAATTTTATGTAGGTTTAACATATATTCAGCCCAAGTATTCGTACAAAATATCAAACTGGAAAAAGATTACTCTCTCACACACACACACACACACACACACACACACACACACACACATATGTGTGTGTGTATATTTTGTTATTCTTTTTTAGAAGGAAAAAGATAATGTAAGAAATGTAATTTTATCAACGAAAAGAGAGATGATTTTGATAACGATTTTATATAAATAAACATCAATGCGGTTGAAAATGGTATTTTCCATAAAAAGTATTATTTCACAAATATAGAAAATCAGACTCAAACATGAACTTTCGATGCTGGGCTTGTATTTGTCATACTAAAAAATTACAAAACTACAAGTTTCTCGATTACATTAGTTAGTAATACCAGCTTGTTTTTTTTAGTAGCAAACTTAACAGTGTTTTTTTTTGCTAAGGATACAAACGTAAAACGTAATTACTCCCATCCATTTAAAAAATAATTACAATAAAAACACTTCAACCGTCAACAATCAACATCACAGATTAAAGAATTTTTTTTTTTTTCTTTTCTTTTAGGTAACTTTGTTACTAAAAAAAGTAAATATTTGCGCATATGTACATTTTACATGATTTTAGAATCCAATCGAGGTAATAATATTCGTCAAAGCCGTTCTGGCTTCACTTTCTTTGAAGGTGCTTGTTAAAATATCAATTGCTTTCTGGGAGTGTTTTTGCTGCAATTCTTTCGTAAGCTCGACACCAGGACCTCTGATTACAATGTCAAAAACGTTCCCGAAATTCACGTTTTCGACCGTTTCGATGCCTTTGTCGATTTCCATCAAGATGGATGGATCGTATTCTATGTGATACATGACAGGTGCACAATTCAAATTAAATGGTGTGTTTCTGTCTTGAGCAATAAATGGAACAAGATCAAGATTGGCCTGCCAATTAAAATTAAAATCATGATAAATAGTTTTGTTACAAATCACGACTAGTGGCTAAATTTTTTCTTGCCAATAATACATATCGTCGTTGACATACCTGCCAAGCGAGAGCCAAGTGCTTTCCAAACTCATGAGCCTGCTCTTGCATAAACTCATCATGGCCAGCCAAAATGAGCGTGCCTTTGCAGGACTTTGCTAAAAAACTACCAGAACCAAGGTAGTTTTGATGTGTCCATTCATTGACGGCGTAGTTTGTGCGGTCCTCTGGTGGTATCGCGGGCAGAGGATTCTCTTGACTATCCCTCCTGCCAATGAAAGCGGATTCTGATAGGTCTTTTAACGCGCACGACATGAGTTCCAGAAGCTGCATAAAATTCAAAACACAATGTACTGTGTAATATGATTTTAGAAGTGTTTCGTCGAATAACTAAATTTACTTACAGAATGGTTTTTTATGCACGCCAATTTCATGCAACTCGTACCGAGCAGGTAGTCACCGCTGAGAAGTGCAATTTTGTTACCAAAGGTCATATCGTTTAGTTCGGCGGGTTCCAATCTGTGATTTTTTTTGCAAAAATTGACCAAACCTCTGTGGACCAGGTGGCCGATTCGAATCATTTCAGTGATCTCAGCCAACTCCTTTTGTCTAAAGAAAACTAACGTCACGTTAATAAGTAAAAAGTTGGGAAGCTATTGATTGGTATATACAGTGCCAGGTAGTAATGGCAACACACACCTATGTAACACACCAGCCCTTGCATCCTCCTCTGCATTAAATTGGTCTGTTTGGCTTGCAGCCTTTGACAGCAGCAAAACGATTAGTCCCCAGGTCTGCATGTTGCTATTCTCGTTGTTAAAAAGGCTTCTGTAAAATTATTTAAAAAATACGAATAATTAATGAGTTCACCATAAACTTTGACATGTTAAATAAATAAGGCAATGCTTACTTCGCAGTTGTTATTAGAGGATGATTCGAGCCAACAAGTTTTTGCAAGTGTACAGCAACATTAGCTATCTCGTCATTGAGTAACCAGCGTGGATTTAAAAAGGAGGTGGGGTGTCCTACGACTTTTTCAGCTTCTGTGACTGCCTGATTCCAGTCGACCTTTGGATTTGCAGTAACTTTTGTACTATGTTTCTTATAATTACAGTGGGTGGTAACCATTGGGTGATTGCAATTGTACAACAAACGGTGCTTGTTACACAGTAGTGATAAAATTTGCTTATTGCTAGACATCTCTGTAATGACTCTGAGTGAGATTTATTTTAGCTGTAAAAACATGTTTCATTAATGTATGTATATAATTTTTTTTGAATTTCCTGATAAAAAAAAGTATCTTTATCAAGATATTTGAATCTGATGTTTGAAAAATAACCTTGATTAACAGGAAAATTTTTGATAAAATCTGATTATTATCTTTACAATCAAGCAGTTACATAACACGCGTGACACGACTGTTGGCGGTTTTTCAAAGTAATGTATAAAAATTAAATCTGCCTGTGTAAAAAAGTCAAACACAATACATTAAACACTATAGTACAACGGTAATCTAAAATAAATCACTTGCAAATCAATGGACGTAGGAAAATTAAATACGCTACAGGTATAACCAATAATAGTCAACCATCAACAACGAGATCAACGTGTACACACAAATATTTCGAGCATAGGTACTTAGTTTTGTTAAAATTTCCATAAAACCCCTTATCACTGTACCTTTAGATAACAACGACGACGACGACGACGACTATGACATGATAATAACTATAATGTTAAGTCGGAGACAATTAATGTTCAATCACTTGACAATTTCAAAGGCTCTTTCAAGAGCATTCTGAAATATAATTGAGCTTGATTTTCCGTACCTAACTTTCACGCTTGTTACAAAACATGAGCCAACATCTTTACACAAATAGGATAGGTACTATTGATTTTCGCGCAACCTTCCTGCATTAAGTATATCTCTCTACATACTAGTCACTGAATAAACTTTGATTGACATATGACGTACTTAATACGAAATCATAATGAAAAGTGGAAATACCTCTCGGTAAGTACGTGTCTCGGTAAGGAAACTGTATCACTACATTCACTATATATATACTTTTAGTATTAGTCACATGTATATGATAATCTCACTACTACGAGTACTACACGGTACTATAACCGTGAATAGGTAAATAACATCAGACTTTATTTTGAAAAATTAAAAAAATCATTATATATTTGTTCAACTTGTGAGTCTTAAACACATGTACAAAAATATCATAAAAAAACAAATTTTCGTTCATAACATAACAAATATTTACAACTATCATCATTTTTAATACAATAAATTTACGATAACATGATGTATAAATTTAAAAACATAATAGAAATATTCGCAAGTATCAACGGTATTAAGAACATTAGTCAACGTTTATATCTTCAATTGTTAACGTTCAAGGACCGAGTGTTTGAAAAAAGTTTCGGCAAACTTTTGATTACCAGTAATAATGCAATTGTACTCTTACATGCGTGATTGTTCTTCAAAAATCTTCCATCGCTGCAATGATGTTAGACAAGGCAGTTCTTGCATCGCTCTCCTGAAACATGCTCAGCACCTCCAGTGCTCGTTGTGAATGTTTTCGTTGCAGTTGTCTCGTTAATTCGATTCCTGGGCCACTGAGAATAATGTCGTAGACTTTGGCGTAGTCCACGTTGTGCACAGATTCGAGACCTTTATCAATTTCCATCAAAATTGAGGGATCGTGCTCAATGTGATACATGACTGGTGCAGAACACAAGTCAAACGCCGTGTTTCTGTCTTCCGCAATAAATGGACTTAGATCAAGACACGCCTGTAATACAAGTTGGTCGTTCAATTTTTTCAAAATATTCGAGCTAGGTTTTTAAAAACATAATTTTTTTTTATTCATTATTATTATTATTATTCTTCGTTTTTCCCCTTCGCGATATCNTATTATTCGTTTTTTTTTATTATTTTTTATATACCTGCCAAGCGAGGGCCAAGTGTTTTCCAAAATCGTGCCCGTGCTCTTGAACGTGTTCATCATGCCTAGCTAGTTTCAAAGTACCCTTGCAAGATTTTCCCAACAGAGCACCAGCACTCAGTACGTTTCTCAAAGTCCACTCGGTGACGGCGTAATTTGTGCGATCGGCAGGCGGTATCGATGGCAGAGGATTGTTTTGACTGTCTCTTCTACCAATGAACTCAGCCTCTGTCAAATCCTTGACGGCGCTTGACATTAGTTCCACTAGCTGTAAAAAATTCATCGTGGATTGGACGCAAAAAAAAAAAAAAAAAAAAAAAAAAATACACCAACATCCTGATTTCTGAGAGCCGCCAACTCTGCACTGCTGTTTCCGAGTAGATAATCACCGCCGAGCAAAGCAATTTTGTTGCCAAAGGTCATGTCATCCAATTGGGCGAGGAAGGTAGGATCGTCCTTGCTCATGTTGACCAAGCCCTTGTGCACCAAGTGGCTCGTTCTTATCATCTCGGTGACTTGAGCTAACGCCCTTTGGCTGAAAATTGCACGATACCATTGTTATTTTCATCCCGTATCCGCGGACGAGAGAGCGCGCAACAACAGCATACTATGTGTCTTCACCTGTTTAATAACCCAGCTGATTTCTCGTCTTCCGCGGCCTCCGCGTTTAAATGACCTGCAGCCTTTGACACGAGCAGCACAATCAGGCCCCAAGCTTGCGTGTAATTGCGCCCATGGTATATCAAATTCCTACAACAATAATTCAGTTTATTGATTAATCGAAAGGCGCGCCGTGTTATGGTGTATAATATGTAATGTATATATTATATACTGACTTGGCAGTTTTTAAAATCGGATGGTTCGAGCCGACGAGTTTCCTGAGGTGCAGAGCAAAGCTTTCGACCTCGTCGCTGAGTAGCCAGCGTAGGCTCAGCAAGGAGGTTTGGTAGCCGACGACCCTCTCAGCCTCGGACACTGCCGTGTTCCAGTCGAGCTTCTGCTTGGTGGCGGTCTTGGCGCCGTAGAAGACCTTCTGGTGGCCGTGCAGGGCCAAGGGCCGCCCGTTGGCGGTAAAGATCAAGCCGAGCTTGCTACTACTACGACGGAGGATCGCGAGGGCTGAGTTACTCGCGGACATGCTTTTATTGCAACGGTCAAAGCGCGAAAAAGAAGCCCGACGGTGTACGCGCACATGCAACGGGTCGAGGGAAAGCTCGTGCGGATGTTATGGAATGTCGTCGTCTTGAAATCGGTGATGGTGATGATGACGAGGAATAATACGATACTCTGCAAGGCCGCATATCGTACGTACGCTTGTGTGTATTGCCGCGGGACAAGGCCAGTGGCTTCGAGAGCGCGTCTCTTATATACTTACTTGCTTACTTATTGACTCGAGTTTGGATAACTTTCTCTTCTGTCCTGGATTTCTCTCGGCGCGCCAACACCTGTGGCATATATAGTATATATACATACGATCCTACCCTCCTGGAGTCGTGGGCACCGTACCATGAAATAACGCACAAATGCCCATCGCACTTTTTCTTTTAGCCTCTGATGCGTCATCTGTTCCTCGGACATTCTTTTTTTTACATTTCTCCAGCTCAACTGATTTTTATTGTTATTTATTGGTGCTTCAATTGTTGATATGTATATAAGTATTCATAAGTGTAGATCTTAGGATATCTTGGAGCTTTGAAAGTCAATTTTTGCAAATCAAGATAAAACATTTGATATTTTTTTTTTTTTTTTGCATCGTTTCAAAGCAGTGCAAATAATTACTTTGTACGCACTTCAGTGTTTACGTTATGAAATTTAAGATTTTTTAGTAGACATGTATTTCACGATACTTATGAGAGTTGCCAAAATGATCCAAAGTAAAAATATACAATTTTTTTAATGAATTATTTTAATTTCGAGTGGTGTAAGGAGAATGAGGGTATTTCGAATAAATAGACATTTGCTTTTGTATAAAAATTAAAAACGTTTATTTTATTTAACAAGCATCACAAAAAAGACCAGTTTCATCACCTGCCCATAAAAAAATCAAATTTTGAAAATTTTACAGAAAGTTGACAAAACTGGCAACAGGACTTATTGACTCAGTCTCAAATAACTCGAGGCCGGCATATGCGGTTAAAGTGCAAATTAGATTTTCACCTGAGCCGCATGCACCGGGCTTAAGCTACTGCGACTGAATCAATAAGCCCCGACATGAAAAATTATTTACACATTATATAATTTCGGTCGTTATTTGTTCAAAAGCGATTTAACTTTAGTATTAGTCACATGTATATGATAATCTCACTACTACGAGTACTACACGGTACTATAACCGTGAATAGGTAAATAACATCAGACTTTATTTTGAAAAATTAAAAAAATCATTATATATTTGTTCAACTTGTGAGTCTTAAACACATGTACAAAAATATCATAAAAAAACAAATTTTCGTTCATAACATAACAAATATTTACAACTATCATCATTTTTAATACAATAAATTTACGATAACATGATGTATAAATTTAAAAACATAATAGAAATATTCGCAAGTATCAACGGTATTAAGAACATTAGTCAACGTTTATATCTTCAATTGTTAACGTTCAAGGACCGAGTGTTTGAAAAAAGTTTCGGCAAACTTTTGATTACCAGTAATAATGCAATTGTACTCTTACATGCGTGATTGTTCTTCAAAAATCTTCCATCGCTGCAATGATGTTAGACAAGGCAGTTCTTGCATCGCTCTCCTGAAACATGCTCAGCACCTCCAGTGCTCGTTGTGAATGTTTTCGTTGCAGTTGTCTCGTTAATTCGATTCCTGGGCCACTGAGAATAATGTCGTAGACTTTGGCGTAGTCCACGTTGTGCACAGATTCGAGACCTTTATCAATTTCCATCAAAATTGAGGGATCGTGCTCAATGTGATACATGACTGGTGCAGAACACAAGTCAAACGCCGTGTTTCTGTCTTCCGCAATAAATGGACTTAGATCAAGACACGCCTGTAATACAAGTTGGTCGTTCAATTTTTTCAAAATATTCGAGCTAGGTTTTTAAAAACATAATTTTTTTTTATTCATTATTATTATTATTATTCTTCGTTTTTCCCCTTCGCGATATCATCATGGGTATTCATTATATCCAACTACGAG
>NW_019379628.1:46271-89229 GCF_000648655.2 Copidosoma floridanum | reverse complement strand
GCGCCAATTTCTTATTTATTATTATTATTATTATCATTATTATTTTTGTATCCTTTATTTATGGTGGTGGACTCTTGATTGCAGCTTTAAAGTATCCTAATGGCGTTGATGTTTTACGCGACATTTCTGCAGGATCCGTAATTCTTCATTGACCTTGCTCCATTGCTCAATTGAAATCAAGTGAGAAGAGGTACTGCAGTGTTGCTGTCATGCCTGTATTATATCGCTTTTAATCCTGTGTAAAATTGTGTTATCACACTATGAGGTTTATTTTAATTGATGTTTTACATGTTTGAAAAGCTTTTTGCGAACTATAAGACATGAATTCCACTGTAGATTTTTGTTACAACTTTACAACGCATTAGTGTTAAACAAAATGTTGTTGAAGGTCAGTGGTTGGAAATACATCTTCAAAACGTGAAATCTTCCGTTGATGGTTTCGCATGTGCATATAATTTGTTTTATGTTCACAAGTTGTTTGTAATACAATAAAAGAGTATAATTTTAACCAGTAGTATACGTAAGCTTGAAAAAATAATTTTGTGAAATTTTATTTGATTATAAAAATTCGTTTTATTTTTTTTTTGTATGGTTTAAACATTTGGGTATTATTGGTAATAAATTTTGAACGTTGCTTGCACTTTAATATCTTAGAAAGAATTTCAGATTGGAAACTCATTAACTTAGGTTTAGTTATGTATATTTTAACTACTGAAATTGTTCCCTTACAAAATTGTTATGGTTCGATCTTATTATTAATCTAATTTCTAATTAGTCATGTATTATGAACTTATAAACAAATGTAAATTTTTAACAGAACTCACAATAAAGTAACAAGTATCAGTTGATTGTATTGGCAAAATTTGGCTGTTAATTAAAAAAAAAATTGTATGAGAATAAGTCTGTATGTACGAGTGGAGATTTGCAAGTGTTGAGAGAAAGAAATTTTTAATTTTGTCTCATGCGTTATCAAATCGAATTAACTCTCATTAAGGAAGTCTTATTCGTAACAGCGCTTTGCTTTATGTAAATGTTTAATAATTTTTTATCCATTATCTGCTATAAATAATAAGTTGTTATTACATTTATTTATATTGGTGATTTCAAAAGATTCGTTTTAATATTTATCTAGTTTTTTTTCCGAGGTTCTTTTATGGCTTAAACTTTCATACCAATTTCTAAATTCTGATGTCTAGCATGCTTATCATAGTTGTGTTTATTTTTATGTTTATATTTGATGTGTTCATCGTGAGTTTTTTCATGCATGTCTCTTAAACAACGGATCAAATCAATAAGATAATTATTATAAGACTGCATTTGATTTTCGATTGGATATGGATTTGGTGGACGTGCTTTTCTGCCGTATACTAATTCATATGGTGTAAATCCGGTAGTTGTATACAGTGATGTATTGTATTCATGTCTAGCTAAAGGTAAAATTTTGTCCCAGTCTTGTTTAGTTGTAGCTTTTGTTCTTAAAAAGCTTGCAAGCATGGCATGATTACGTTATAGTGAACCGTTAGATTAGGGATGGTTAGGTGTACTGGTCTTAAGGTTAAAACCGAAAACTTGGGCTTAATTTGTTAGTATATTATTTCGAAAAATCTTCCAATTATCGCTGAGCACTATTCTAGGCACTCCATACAATGCTATGAAATGTCTTGCCAGAGTGTTTGCGATTGAGCTCGCTCGGATGTCGGGTATAGCTACTGCAACACAGTATTCTGAAAATAGACATTGTATAGTTTATATATGTTTATTTCTAGATGTTGTTGTTGCTAAGGGTCCTACAGTATCGATGGCTATTTTTAGGAAAACTTCAGCTGGAGTATCAGTTTTTTGTCATCGGTTTTTTTGTTTTCATCAGTGTTAGATTTTGTTCTTGGCAAATATTGCATTTTCGTACGAAATTTTAAATATCTTTCCTCATACCTTCCCAGTAATACAATTCTTGTATTTTTCTATAAGTTTTATTCGTGCCTCTGTGGCCGCCAAAGAGGCTGTTGTGGCAATCTATTAATTACTGTTGTTTCATTTCGTTTGATAAATAAGCACGTTCACTGAAACATACAGTTATTTTAATATTGACATGACTATGTTCTTCATGAATTGCTTTGGGCAATATTTCTCTGAGCAAATTGTCGGTTATTTCACCCTCTCTGGATATTCTCAATATTTCTATACTTTTATTTTCTATTGCTTTAGCTAAAACTGCTAAGCATGAGTGAAGCTCTTGAAGCAATATTTAATTTTTTTCTCTTTCTTTGATAACCAAACATAATACTAGATCATTTTTATAATTGGTTATTATCACGTCACCTACTTGTGGTTACGTTTTATATAACTCTGATTTCGAAATATAATTTAAAACTAATAATAATGTATTTTTAGTAGAATTAAGTGTCAAGTCAGCCAAAATAAACGTTGCAATGTTGTCTTTTGCATGTGTTAAACATTTTCGTGTGCTTAATATTTCGAGGTGATCCATTTCTGTTCCTACCATAGGTTTTATTATAGTGCTTTTCTTACGAGTGGCTTGGTCATCACGTTCGGTATTCCATTGCTAGTCTAACACTTCAAATGTGGCTGTAGGACAAGTAGACGGTGTCAAGTTACTCTGCTTTAGGGTATAATGCCGTTTTATGAATGTGTCTTGCTATTTAGCACTTGAATGACAAGATGTATTGGGTGTGCTACCATGCATTTTTTCTTTATTTCTAGCTTCTACGCTATCTTCTTGTTTAATGGTAGAAACTTTGGGCTCTTTTCCTACACTATCAACATCGTCTCCTATTACCACAGATGCAGCCTTGGAGCGTCTTATACGTGATTTTGATCTTATTGGAAAGCTCCCTTCTTCTATAGACTTTAAAGAGTTGTCGGAATAGTCTAGTGTATTCTTAGATGAAGTTTTTTAACTTTGAAAGTTTGTTTCGGTTAACTCTGGTTCGTTCTTTCCTGTTGTTCATGGTGGTATGTAATAATCCCAATATAAAGATAGATCAGCAAAATTTGTATTTTGCAAACTATTAGTGAAAGGATACTGTTTATCAATATTTTTGATATCAAAAAGTAAAATTAAATAAAATTATCAGTCTCTTGGGAATAAACGCGAGAATACTGGATTTTCCGTAGATTAATAAATCTATTGATGAAATTCGTCGACGGCTCCCGGATGTTATGAGCCGGATGTAAGAAACTCGTTTGCAAATCGTCAACAGCTCTCGGATGTTACGAGCTGGAAGTTTCGTGCTCAGCTACTCCAGGGTGTTGACGGAGCTGCTAGAGTATCTGCGTTGGCCGATGTCGTTGGCCCTTAGTCCACCTCCTCTACCGTGGGTCCGGAGTAGTTGTCATTAGCTGCTTGTCTAAACTGATTGCCGCAGTCCTGTGGCCCGGCCGCGTTGCCTCCCGTGTGGATCTTGGTCATGATGGGCGAGCATTGGCGCTGAAGTTCTTCGAGCTTGTGCTTAAATTCGTCTTTTTCGGCCAGGGAGTTGTTGTCCAGCCAGCGAATGGTGTCTTCGCACAAGCTAAGGACGCTGTTCTTGTCCGACTGGTTGAGCTTGTCGCCGCAATCTTGCACCGCTTGCTTGACCGTAAACACGTAGCTCTCCAGTTGGTTGCGCGCAACGACCTTCTCACGCTGTTCCTGGTCTTGTTCACGGTAGCGTTCCGCGTCGGACAGCATGCGATCGATCTCTTCTTTCGACAAGCGACCCTTGTCGTTGGTGATGCGGATGTTGTTGCTACGACCGCTAGCCGTGTCCTTGGCGGTAACGTGCAGGATCCCGTTGGCGTCCATGTCGAAGGTGACGTCGATCTTTGGAATGCCACGGGGTGCGGGCGCGATGCCGCTCAGTTCGAAACGACCCAGTAAGTTGTTATCCTTGGTCATAACGCGCTCGCCTTCGTACACTTGGATCGTAACGCCTGGCTGGTTATCGGCGTAAGTGGTGAAGGTCTGGCTCTGCTTGCACGGGATGCGGGCGTTGCGCTCGATGATGTTGGTCATGACGCCGCCAGCTGTTTCGATGCCGAGCGATAGAGGTGCAACGTCGACTAACAGGACGTCCTGGAGGACGCTGCACTTGTCGCCTTCGCCCGTGAGGATGGCTGCTTGGACGGCGGCACCATATGCAACGGCCTCGTCGGGGTTGATGGAGAGGTTCAACTGTTTGCCGCAGAAGAAGTTTTGCAGCATGCTCTGGATCTTGGGGATGCGAGTTGATCCACCGACGAGTACGATTTCGTGGATGGATTTTTTGTCAAGTTTGGCGTCAGCAAGAGCTTTTTCAACGGGTTCGAGGGTTGATCTAAAGAGGTCGGCGCAAAGTTCTTCGAAGCGTGCTCTGGAGACTTTGGTGTAAAAGTCGATACCTTCGATAAGGGCATCGATTTCGATGGAAGCTTCTGTGCTGGAGGAAAGGGTTCGCTTGGCTCTTTCGGCTGCTGTTCTTAAACGCCGAAGGGCGCGGGGATTATTCTTGATGTTCTTGCGATACTTGCGATTGAACTCGTTGCATAGATGGTCGACGAGTCTGCTATCGAAGTCCTCTCCTCCCAAATGAGTGTCGCCTACGGTAACAATGAGCAATAGTTATGAACTTGTTTTATGTTATTTTCTTTAGAAGAGAAATTACTTATTTTCAACTTTAAAAAAGTAAAAGTTTTTATTTCTCTTTTTTAAAAGATAAAACTTCTTGATTTACTTTCAAAAATGCAAATTTTACGAATCAAGACTTTATAAGTATCAACTTTTGAAAAGATGAAATTCAATTTTTTTTCCTTTTCTATACTATAATAACATCTTTTTAAAAGGATGAAAAACATTGTTTTGTCTTTATGGTCATCTTTGAAAAGAAGAATTCGAAGAATTTTGTCTTTCTAAAGTTAAAATTTATGTTCAAGGATGGAAACTTACCAGCAGTAGCTTTTACTTCGAAGAGGGAACCCTCATCGATGGTAAGGATAGACACATCGAAGGTGCCGCCACCCAAGTCGAATATTAGAACATTTTTCTCTCCCTTGAGGTTCTTATCAAGGCCGTAGGCGAGAGCTGCGGCTGTGGGCTCGTTAATGATCCTGAGAACATTCAGGCCTGCTATGGCTCCAGCGTCCTTGGTGGCCTGGCGCTGTGAGTCATTGAAGTACGCGGGCACCGTAATGACCGCGTCCCTCACTTTCTGGCCTAAATACGCTTCGGCTGTTTCCTTCATCTTCGTCAGGACCATCGAGCTGATCTCTTCCGGATTGAATCTTTTCTTTTCGCCCTGGAATTCTACCTCTATCTTCGGCTTTCCGCTCTCGTTGACGACTTTGAACGGCCAGTGTTTCATGTCGCTCTGGATCTTGGAGTCGTCAAACCTACGAGGGACACAAATACGTAAGTAAATCGCTAATGGCTGTGAAACTCGAATAGTCACTCCGAAACACGCACTTGATAAAATAAAATAAACAGCGATACGGGAAAGAAAAATAAATTTTATTGGAAACCGCGAAAACCGAAAATTCAATGATTAACATTTAGTCACTTGGTAAACATACGCTTGATAGAAGTAGATTAATCGAAAAATATCAAACTCAACACTAAACGTACGTCCAACGTAATAGGCACATCAATGGCAGGCGTATGTAATTATGTACGTAAAAGAAGAGAAAGAGCAAGAAAGGCAACAATAAAAGTAAAAGTAAATTATTAGGTGTATAAAGATTGCTTTTCACTTACCTACGTCCGATGAGCCTCTTGGCGTCGAAGACTGTGTTGTTGGGGTTCATGGCGACCTGGTTCTTGGCGGCATCACCGATGAGTCGCTCAGTGTCCGTGAAGGCAACATAGCTGGGTGTTGTGCGGTTGCCCTGATCGTTGGCGATGATCTCGACCTTCCCCTGCTGCCAGACACCGACGCAAGAGTAGGTGGTACCCAAATCAATACCAATGGCAGGCATTGTTTCGTTGTTGTTTGTATTATTCGCTTTGAAGTGATTCGTTTGATTGCTTTTCATGTACTGAAGTTGCCGTCCGACGCGGCTCTATTTATATGCGCGCTCCGGCCGAGCTTTCCCCACCATCAAACAGCAGTGCTGCTGCTGAACGAAGCTTTGGCGAAGCTTCTCGAATCGCACTTTCGAGAGAGCGACTGCAATCTGCAATGGACATGAGAGAGAGCTCGAAAATACTGGAACTCTCTCGCTGACTCAGCCTCACTGCTACATATACTCAATATATAAGACATGTTTGCCTCTCCGATCGTTACATTGAATGCATTGTCTTGTTGGCCTTTTAAATCGGATAAAGAACTTTGATTTTACGCGAGGGTTCCGCGAGATATTCCAAAACATAATTTTTTTTTTTTTTAATTTTTTGTCCTATACCGTATAGGCAATGTAAATAACATCTGCCCTTGAAACATTCCAGGCCCTTCCGTATAGGGTCTCGCCCTGCATCACTTTTATAATAATTCATTTAAAAGGTTGTGCGATTTTCCACCATTGACTTCTTATAAATGGTATAATAGGTCTTCTATCATTTGCCAGCGTCTCGAAAGCTTGCTTTTCATATGTGAAGCATAAGAAGGTAATATCAGGCTGCGATTACATGGACCAAAAAAATATCCTAAGCTTGTCTTACTGGTGTTTTACACTTTTACCTCAAGTTTAGACATGAATGATTTGACAACTTAAGGATATATACCTATTCTTTTAGTCCGTGTAATCGCAGCTTTAGAGAGAATCGTTAAAAAAAACAAACAAAGCAAGCTCTTTGTGCGCGCGCACCAGACGCCAGTAACCCTTCGAGAGGCTTCTGGTACCTATACCTAAGTATCAAGTTGTAAAACGTAGATAAACGTTTTGTCTCAATCGTTGTTTATTTTTTCCTTAATGGTAATGATGCAGGTATGAAAAATAGGAATGATGTTGAAAAATTACGCGCACGTTTGAAAAAATAATGTTGGAGAGTATATCCGCGAAAATTGTCGAATATTCGTGAAAGATAAAAGTAGGTATACGTGTGTATTTCAGCATCGCAAAGCAATTGTTAAACAAGCTGAAGTTTTATTTGTCGAAGCTGTTATGCTTGCTTCACGAGCCGATATCATGATAATTTATTGGAACAATTCTAAGATATACGTTGATTATGTTCATTTTTTCACTCTCCGCGCTCACCAACACAATCTGACAAATGGCAATAAATTCAAACGAAACCTCGAACACACGCAAAACTAACGTGGTTGTCTACAATAGCGATATCATTAAATATTGTTGATTGTTTATAAACAACGCATATGTGAGTCGATGTGGATGAAAATACGAACATATAATTGTATGGATTTTGTACACCACAAAATTATAAAATTCACTTCGAGCTTTAAATATCATAAGGCATTATTCAAACTAAATTATTTAAAAAATATGACGCGCGTATAAAGCAACCAATTGGCATATTTTTTTGTGTATGTGTTACACTCTCAACAATTTCTTTTACAGAATGACAATCGCAAAAAATTGTCATCGAAGGGTTTAATTTATATTGAGAATAATCCGATCGTACACACATTTATTAAAATAACTCCATAAATAAATGTTGAATAACAATAATATATTATGTATACAGTGGAAATTGTGTTATTTCAAATTATCAAGCGCATCATTACTATCAGTGTAAATTTCTACACGATACGAGAGAGTTAAGTACAGATATAAGCAGAGGAAACTGGTATTATCGATTTTGCTAGACCTGATGAGCTTTGATACCGTTGGTAGTTCAACGATCTTTTCTAGAAATTTCTCGAAGAAGAGCACGAGACACGAGCCCGACTATCAAGTGTGTACGTATTTTTGGCACTTGTACCCATACATTGTACATGGCACTTCTATACCGAAGGGTCGACATTTGACATATTTTCGTCGTCTAAAATTGTCCAAGTCTGTATATAAATATACATTGGTACAATGTAAACCATCACAACCAACCGTCAGTCGAGTAAACGCTTTTCAGACAAGGTCACAACACAACGGCAATTTGGTATTTTAAAATCGCAGTTCTGCTTAGCTTTGTATTTGTTTTTCTCTTTTTTCATTTTTGTAAATAATTCCATTTATTTTCTTTTTTTATTTTTTTTTATGTTGCAGTGTTCAATTTTCAAAATATCGAAATGCGCACGACGCTTCACACGTGCATTTTTCTAAAAATTGAATCATAACAAAATTCTACATGTTATCGATAAATAAAAGTAATAACGAAATTTTATACAGCTTCCATCAATGCAAAGAAAAATGTATCGGTCTTGTCGTGGACATTGCGTACTTTTAAAGTTAATTTGATACACAATAAATATTTTGGGGCATGGAACAACGGGATTTTGATGAAATGAATCATGCAGGTATGTATAGCGCTTTTTCCAAGCATGGCTCGAATTTTCTCGATGTTTTATTTTGAATGAGGCATACAAAGTACACGACCTTGGTATATTTGCTTATCTCATCAATATACATATACTTATTTACCTTATTGTATACGAGATGTGCATACAAGCGGAATCTATATATTATAAGCTGAACTTGGATATCGTTTAAATGATTAAATAACAAGTATTGCTAGTTTTTTTTACTAGACAATTAATTTATTCAAGCCTGGAAATAAATACTACTTGTGGGAAAATTTCGATAAGTTTAAGTTGGCTCATAGATAATACATACAAAGTCCTACAAATTTATATTTAGACAAATAATGTAAAAATATTATAACTAAGCTTTCTCAAACTTTCGTATATCTCTATTTTTTTTTAACTAGTACCACACAGATGATACTTGACATTTTGTCTTTATTGTTGTATTATGAAGGAGTACCCCTACAGGTACTGAAAATAATTAAAAATAGTTTCAATAAATTATACTTTATCGGCTATGCTGTCCATCCCAAAATGGTAATTTTCTTCTACCACGCAATTTTTCCTATATCAAGGGCGCAATAAACGTCCAAATGTCTTCGTTCAAACCGTACATAGACTTACATTAGTTGTTAATTAAAAAATATCTACAGCATCAATTTTGTCCGAACGCAGCTCATTAGCTTCCTGTTTTAATTTCGCGTAATGTCTAACAAGTTTTTGCCCCGTTAGACATCTACTAGCATTTTTCATTATATTTTGCCTTTTTTCTAAATGAGCTGCAAAAGAGTGTCGTATACATTTTATTTCTATCAAATAAGCAAATTTTCTTCTACAAGGTTGTGCAATAACATTGCTACTGTCAACTAGTTTTTACCGATATTTTAAGCTAATATGCCTACCCTACAAGCTTTTTTGATCACTGATTCACGAATTTAAAATCAAAATAAAAAAAGAACGTAATGTATTACGTTATTATGGTAATAAATATGTACGTAATGTTGATTTAATGAAATTTTCTAAATAATACTTAAATTCTTAGAGAATATATATATACATGGAGGAAGCATTGTATGCTCCGACCGCAAGACGAGATGAGAGAGACAAAAGACAAATAGCAGTACAACCTTTCTCTCTCTTACACGCCTCTGATTGGTTGGTATTATATCAGTTCTTTTTTATCAGAGCTTAGGTTACATATATCTGCTCTGTTCCCCCACGACCGCCACTCGTCGATACGACTATACCTATATATACGGAAGGGGGCCAACCAATCAGAGGCGTGTAAGAGAGAGAAAGGTTGCACTGCTATTTGTCTTTTGTCTCTCTCATCTCGTCTCGCGGTCGGAGCATACAATGCTTCCTCCACGTATATATTCTCTAAGCTTAAATTAGTCTGTCATCTTGATCATCTTGATTAAAACTATAAAATCATCTGTTGACACAAGTCCTCATTTTATTCATCCATTCATTTATATTTGTATTTATCGACTATTGGTAACAGACTCTGAGGCCGCTGCAACATATATACCCGGTCGGAAATTCTAACTATAGGCTGCCACCATGGTAGGGCCTAGGTATAGCTAGGTTATCTATGTATAGATATATTATCCTCTTCCTAGTTGCTTACACACACATCAGTAATTGCATGGTTGCATGTTACAATATATATATATGTTGCTCATGTTAGAGTATGTGACTGTGAGTTGAGTGATTGTTATGACGTCGGTCGGTTGGTCCCCCTTGTATTGTAATATCACTGCTGACATTTGTTACACTTTTTATTGTAACCTATTCTCTCATATTAAAAAGTAAATACGCGCAGTCATCATTGGTTCACGCCTGGCTCACCACACGCTGGATTAATTTCGTAGAGATAATATTTGTTTCAATCTTAGGTTTTTTAAATTAAATTACAAAAATGGTGAGATGGAATCTTGTCAAACATTTTTTCTCCGTGTCGATAACATTGTTTGATTTTTCAGTTTGGATTTAACATGTTTCCCGAAACCCTTCGGCCCTTCAACACCCAGTATAAATGCTTCTCTGTATCTATGTTTCCCGGCAATGAACGCGAAGATGTTGAACGTGGAGGAAAAAGTAAGTGCTTTTCTGAATCATCTCTTTGTTTCTCTAAAACTCTTCACTTTTATTATTCAAAATTCGTTGCTCTAGTCATCATGCCACCTTCAGCCCTTGACACTCTAACCAGGTTGAACATTGTTTACCCAATGTTGTTCAAATTGACAAACAAAAAGACAAACAGGATAACTCACTGTGGTGTACTTGAATTTGTTGCTGACGAAGGAAAAGTGTATCTTCCCTATTGGGTCAGTTTGGCAATAAACAATTAATTTATTACTTTGTCCATGATGATTATAGTTTGTAAATTTTTTTTCATTGGCAGATGATGCATAATTTACTTTTGCAAGAAGGAGAGCTTTTAAATGTTGAGTGTATGCCTCTGCCGGTAGCTACGTATGTGCGTTTCCAACCACAATCAGAAGATTTTTTAGACATCTCCAACCCCAAGGCAGTGCTGGAAAATGGACTCAGAAGTTTTGCTTGTCTAACGACTGGGGATATCATTGCAATCAAATATAATTCACGCATTTACGAAATGTGTGTTTTAGAAACAAAGCCTGGTTCAGCTGTTACAATTATTGAATGTGATATGAATGTCGAATTTGCACCACCTGTTGGCTATAAGGAGCCTGAAAAGCCAGTAACCAAAGAAGAAAATTCTGTAGATCCAGTAGATCTGATGCCAGAACCAACAGGATTTGTGGCTTTCAAAGGGCATGGAAACCGACTTGATGGAAAGAAAAGGAAAGAATCGGCCCAAGTTGAAACAGCAACAGAAAAGCCAATTTACATAAGAGGAATACCAGACTATGATTACAACATAGGGAGTTTGAAATTTTTGCGGAATGTCAAACCAGTCAATAACAAGGAGGTGATAATGAAAAAATTGCAATTTTATTTTTGCACATACATAATTGACACATAATTTAATTAAACAAAAACATTTTTTTTTAATAGGTAAAAGATCAGGACGAATTCAAAGCCTTTACAGGAGAAGGTTTTTCTTTGCGCAAGTCAAAAAAGTGATAAAATTATGCTTCTAGACCACGAATTCATTACAAAAGGTTTTTTACAAAAGAAATTGTATACGCCTTAGTGCATACAGTACTCAGCACGATGTCGGAGTACACAAACTGATACAAAACGTGTTTTTTCATCATGTGAATATTATGTGAATACATGTAAAAAATATAATTATAAAAAAATTGTATAAGATAAGTTTCCGACTGCACCTACAGCGGTTCCATGATGATAATCGTTTTGAGCAATTATCGCGCGATACACGTAAAAAATAACTATTACCAACAATCGTATTTATTAATCTAATAAAAGCCATTAAGAGTGTGTGCTCGGCTTTGTGTGGTCTTGAGTGAGGAAAAACTCGCGTCCTAATTTTACAACTCTTTCAGATTGTCCCATCTTCATAGTGTCAACACGAATGAAGATAACAAGGTATCCTGAACGAATAAGTAAACACGATTTCATGTAATTGTAATATAAGATTAACTGCAACTCATCTCTTTTTTCTTTTTAACGATACCAGATATTCAATTATTGCTTAATAGACGTTATACAAACCGTAATACTTGAAGAAAAATTAAAATTTTTTATTTGAAATCCCTTCGTTTTTTTCTCTATGTACCGACTTAAATTTAGTACACTAAAAATATTCAATGAATTTTATGTTTTATACTAAATTTTTTTAAATATCAATCATTTCAGACATGATGCACTACTTACCTCAGTGTTTGGCCTTTGAGAGCAAGTTTTAAGACTTAATGGTAACATAGTTTTTTATTTACTGGCAATCATATTGGCAAGTAGTTCAACTGAAAACAATTTTATTGGTTTTTTTTTTTTCAGAGTCAAAGTTTTTGATACAAAAGGTTTTTCTTGGCTCCAATGAAAAGAATCATAAAACCACATTTTGAAGTCGTTTATTTTATTACAAAACAAAAAAATTACCTCTTTTACAAAAATGATGTATGCAATACAGTGCATGATATATAATACTCAGCACAGTATTGATGGTGCATAAAAAGATATATATGTAAAGTCGTAATATAAAACTTTTTTTTTAATTACGTAATATAAATATACGTCTAAGTATAAAAAATATATCAAGATAAGTTTTCAATTGTTTCTACAGCAATACCGTACGACGATCGTTTCGAGTAATTGTCGCGTAATAACTGTAAAAATGTATATTTATACATATAGGTGTGTATGTATCACTGCAACATGATGACTAACATTTTTCGACGCTGATGTTTATTAATCCACTAATGGTCCCCAAAAGTGCTTACTGGGCTTCGAGAGATTTTGAGTGAGGAAAAAGTCACGTCCTAATTTTACAAACTCTTTCAGACTGATTTTCCCATCTTCATTGGTGTCAATGTAAGTGAAGCTAACAACGGCATCCTGAACAGAAAAATTTTAAGTATCGTAATATTAATGCTTTTTTCATAATTATGAGCAACTAAAAAAAAAGTATTAATACATACATCATTATGTAAACCCAAACACTGGAAGAAGAGTTTGAATTCTTGGACTGAAATTTCTCCACTTTTGTCTTTATCCACAGCCTGCCGAAATGTTAAATTTTACTTGTTTAAAAATAAGATGCGTATTGTAAATTAATTTTTAGGGAGCATTCCTTGACAATCTGAATATTTTTATTTTCACAACAAAGTAATGAATGGTTTTGCAGAGGAGGGGGAAAGCCCGAAAATTTCGCGGAAGGGCGCAAAACGGTTTGTCTAAATTATTCGAATATGAAGAATAGGTTTTGTATGTGGTACCTTGAATAAGTACGGCAAGAAATTATGCACTTTTCGCCTAAGAGATTTGTCTTCGAGAACGTGATGCATAGCTTCGAGATATTTCTCAACATCAACTAGATTATATTGATTGATCTCACCCCACTGTTCTTCCCATGTTTGCTGAAAAATAAAAACGAGACTTACATTTAAAAAATCGCTGTAATCGTTCGTTTATGTTTTTGCGTGTAGTATTTTATGATACAATATGCAAGAATCTACATGTATATCTACATTTAATTCAGTTGACTTGAAAGGACATAGCATCAATACACAAATGTCACAGATATGTACATTATATTAAAAGATAAGATCTCATAAATAATACAATTTACAATTGACGATCGATCAATACATTTGCAATTATCTGAAACAAGTATATTAATTTGTATTCAGGAAGTTTGATTGCCTGAAAAAAAGATATAGATGAAAATTCCAGAATTCGGACCTTCGATTTTCATAAAATTTATTTTAGCGTTACGTTACAATGATTTTATTTTAAACTTGAAAAAAAATTTATTTGAAGATCGCACACTTCGCGATTTCCCCTTTTTCGGCTCCAAAATTAAACCTGGAGAAGCAGTCGGTAGTATCGATGGAAATTTTGAATACTTACGCGCAAAACCGACTGGAACTCCTCCTTCTGTCTGTCCGTGAGATGTCCAAGTTTGGCGAACCTATCGCCGAGCAGCATAAAGTCATCGTAGCTGAGGACTCCGTCCTTGTTGACGTCCAAGTGACTGTGTAAGGTCCTCATTTTTCGTCGCCAAAACGTCGATTGGGTCTACGTAGCGTTGAAAAGAAAAAAAAAAAAAAAATTATCATCTCAGTAATAAACAACCCCGTAAAATTGATAAAAAAGAAAGGACAATTTCCTCCGGGCGAGCATTAAGAGATTCAAAGATTCGTGTCAAGGGTGCATACAATTGTGTCATGATGTACAAGATATAACCCAACGCTCACGCAGTTATTGTACTTTGGCGGCTCGGGAAGAAAAATGTGATGTTTGTTGCGTCTACCAGAGAAACAAGCAGTGCACGGGTAGTTCAAGCCGATAACCTTCGGACGCTGCCTCTCTTTGTATTTTTTGGGCCCCTTTTACCGATCACTTTTTGATTTTTCTCGAAGACGCGGCTATTGACAGCTGCTGACGATCTTATCACGGTTAATGGGGATCGGTTTTCGAGTAATTGCTTTTTTTCCCCGATATCGAGAAATATGGGCGTGAAAGGGCTATGGACCGCGCAATAAATAATCATCCTCGCGTTAATCGTTGTTTTGTAACAAATTTCACGTTATCCACTGCTCTCGGCACAAGATAAATAAAACAAGTGTGTTATACCACGAAAAAAAAAAAAAAAAAAAAAACCGAGCTCAGTACAGTTGTAGCTCCGGTGTTACGAACCCGGGTCGAATCAACTCGAGAACTTGATTTTTATTCAACAGTAGCTCCCAGGTGTGAGGCCAGTTGGGGGATGATGGGGGTATTGGGTTGTTATTGGGGTAAGAATCAACCTTCCCCCTCGGACCCAGAGATGGTATAACCATCTTGACGATGAAAACCACTCGATTGGTACATGGACAGGAAAAATGAATGACTTTTCCAGATTTTTTCGAGATCGCGCGTGTGGGTACTGATGATAAAATGTTTTGAAACCTTTACAACTGTGGTAAAGTGGCCTTGCCTTTCAAGTATCAGTAACGAGAGCAAATCGTTGAAAGGAAAAGTTTGGAAGCCGCCCCGTGGCAATATTGGATAATTCATGATGTGCAAGTGTACATTAAATAAGCGTACAATGTTGTATATATGGATAGGCGCAGCCGAGATAAGCGTTCGCTAATCAAATCGGCTTTGGCAAAAAAAAAGTTAAGTCCGATTGTTATGCGTAAACCAACTAAACACTACAGGGGGTACTTGTTGGCTGACAATGCTCAAGTATTAAGTACCTACAGACGTCAACATGTAGTACGTATATTGTAACAGCTGAGGCGTATACGCATGGGTGCGGCGCGCGTGGAGAAAAAAAACAACAAGTTTTTCGATCGCGTACATTGTACGCGTGGTAAATATTGTCAGAAATGAGCGAATAAGAGACAAAAGGATGTTATGTTAATACGTGCTCACTCTGGAAATTTTTTCGTCGTCGCTGTCGCTATCGCTATCGCTGTCATCGTCCTTTTTGCGATCCTCGTCCAGAGACGTTGCCGTCCGCGTCTGATGGACATTGCGTTTGCTGCTCATCTCGCGCATGGCTGTGCACTGGATCTAGAAAATACACAAAATTTTAATTTACGCATAATCATTGAAATAATGAAAATTGAGCAGTGCAGATGCAAAATTGGCTTCTTGATCTAAAAGTGTTCAACCGATTTTGGGAAGAAAAAAAACACGTACACGAGAACTACCACCTGCAAATGAGATTTTTACCTACATCTCTTTAGCCGGAAGATGCTAAAAGCTTTTTTGGTGCCTAATTATTCGACTTTGTACGCATCGTACGCTGGATCGAATTTTTTTTTCCTTTTCGTTGATAATTTGTTCGCAAGTGCTTTTTTACAAGCACAGTTTGATGCAGTGGAAAATTGTCTTGATATATTATGTCAATACAATTGATATATTATGACATACACGTGGGAAGATTAATTTCAAGTACTTAAATACACAAAAATTTGAAGTTCAGGATATTCATAATCGTGAATTGGATATTTGGTCGCAAGATTGTTTCGTGAAGTTTTTCCGATCAAATTATTAAATCTCAAACAATAGGCTCAAGTTTGTGGTTTCGGAAAATGACGTACAAGTTACGTAATAGTTTGTTGTCGAAGTGAAAAATTGTTTTTGTAAAGACTGATCGAATCGCACAAGTGACGTATCGACGTTGAAAAATAAAAAATACATGTACAACGGGCTCTTGAAATTCGAGAGGTCAGATCGTATCGTGCAAAGAGCATCGCATTCAAATTCAATCTCAATTGATATTGACAGCATTTTTAAGGTACGACCTTGCTTGAAAAATCTTTTTTTTTTTTTTTTTTTTTTTTTTTTTTTTTTCCCCCCCCCCCCCCTTTTTGGTTTTTTTTTTAAAAAAAAAATTTTTTTTTTTTTTTTTTTTTTTTTTTTTTTTTTTTTCTTGATCCCGTCTCCCGTATACTTGGTGTTTTCGTTGAAAAGAAAAGTTTTTTTCTTTTTCTGAGCATTGCGCAAGAAAAAAGATTTGATACTATCGGTGTACATTATATATTTACATATATATTATGCTCCACTCCAAGGGGCAATACCAGCAGGTTGTTGTCTCTGATAGGCCCGTAGGCACGCTATTTTTCATGTTTACTGTCTACTTAGTTCGTAAGTATTAGGATTCTATATGCACGAGATTGAAAACTATACCTAATTCCTGTATCAGAACAAGTTTATGTACACGGTGAATTCGGTGACACGTATATTTGTTGTTACTTAATATTTTAATCGGTAACATTTGTTTTTACGAGTACAATAATTATACCAGGTAACTTTAATATTAGTATCTCCTTCGCATACAGGTAAAAAGAGAGAGAGAGAGAGAGAGAGAGAGAGAGAGAGAATTGCTAAACACTTACAACGTATAATTTGGCGATTGTTATATTTAAAGTTTCACTCGTATTTTTCATTTTTATAATTAAAATTTCATGATATTATTTTTACCGATCGAAAAATTTATCCAGCATCGGTTGTTTTGAAATTGCCGATACCGGTAAAAGACCCAAAATCAGAGGACAAGCTCAGCTTTGCTTTTATTTATTTTTTTTTTTCCTGCCGACAGATTACAAACAGATCCGACGGCGTGTCTCCGAATTAATCAGCTGATAAGTCAACTATATGATGCGTATATATTATACGATGGACAGAAAATGTATCTCTCACAAAGTATAGAAAAATAATACCTACTGTGTTCAATGTCATAACATTATACACATGAGCTGTTGAGTGTCATATGTAAGTAGAACTTTTATCGCGTTCATTCAACCGGTATACCTATCAATAAAGGGAATATAACAAAAAAAAAAAAAAAAAAAAAAAAATACTTGATGCTTTCACCGCAGCAGCTCACGGCAAACCAGTTCACCCGGAGTATATAGTTATATAGGTATACAAGTAACAAAACAAATCTGAATCGAACGAGATATGGTATAATACTTATCGAAGTGGCCCGATCGGCCTTTTATTTTTTATATATTATTGGTATATATAGGCATATATGCAGTGAGCGAGTGGCATACGAGATCATGGAATGGTGTAATACTTGCAAGTGTAATAAATAAGTGGGAAGCGAGACATCATATATATTGTGCCGAGGAGGAGGAGAAAGCGGGTTGAGATGCAGAAACGGAGAAGGAATAATTATATCCATGGCAAATAATATATATGCTGACTCCTGCAAGGCTGCTGATGCTACGCGCCTCGAAAGGATAGAAATGGGAAACAAAGAAGACGTGTCGTGCAGCTTTTAGCTGTACCTATCGAGTTTTAGTTTTTTTTTTTTTTTTTTTTCCAGATAATGGCATGGCCAAGCAACTTTTGTCTCGAAATAATAGCACACGCACCACAGGCACATACATTCACGGCTGTGAGCGACTCATCGGCAAAAAAGCTACTTGAAATCGTGCGTTTCTGGTTCACTTGTACAACGTAATTATCAATTATAAATGCATAAGTATTCTGTATACAAGTGTCCCGGTTTTTTATTCGATCGGCTTCAAGGCCCGTTTTTTTTGGACAACACAATGCAGTACTCTTATATACACCTCTATACATACGATGAGCACCAACCGCAGCTGTTGATATCCCTTGCATGTAAGTATAACAAGTAGGCATGTAAGTATGAAACGCGGGTTAACTGTTAATTTGAATTCGCGAATTGCATGTGCACTTTGCGGGTGTGTAGGGTATATGTGTGTGCAAATGGTGTACCTTGGGGCGATAGACGCGAGACGCGCCTGATTCCGGATGGCCGGCGCCGCAGCCGTGGAAGCTGGTGCAAGCCGCGGGAGCCAGCGTCCTCTCGAACAAGCCCTTGCCGACGAAGGCCGATCGCAGGCCCATCCTCATCAAGACAGTCGCCATTCCGGTGCACCGCTCCTGTCTTCCTTGCAGTTTCTCGATTTGAACTTGCTTTTTTTCTTATTTAAACAATATGCACCAAGTACAAAAAGACCGAAGCGCACAAGCCGTAAAATAAAAGCTGTTTGCCCAACGAGTACGAGTAAAGTTGCGTGGGTGCTATAAGTACCCAGTTGCAATGTTATCGAGTCCAAGTACCGAGACGCACTATCCGGGCGCAATCTCGTGCGGGTTCCTTTCACACGCGGAACACCGGCCACCACCGCGCCCCCTAGTTTACGCGCCCGGCCACTTAGCCACTATCGCCTATACCGGCCTCTGGAATATAACTCTCGGGAGCGAAGGAGACGGACGTGCTCCGACGACCCCGGACTGGCTGCCTACGTGCGATTTCTCAGATGCGTACATTACATATTTTTTTTTTTTTTTTTTTATACTATAGTGCTCTACGTCCGGCTCCTATAAAGGGCACTACTATGGGCACTTAGCACTTGGAAGAAGGAAGGGAGGCCTCCCATTACTGGGAGGGGGGTAGGGGGATATTAGGCAATTTTGCTGTGAGGAGGTCGCCTATACCCTCCTCGAGGAGCATTGCGTGGTGAAAAAGCACATGTGAAAAATCACAGAGGTACTTGCCCGAAAGTCGCACTGGCCGGGAATCGAACCACGGTCTCCCGTGTGCCGATCCACGACCTATAGCCGACCGAGCCACCGCGCGCTCTGCACATTACATATGACATACAGGCGGAGCAGAGGTTTTCTTGCTCTTTTATGTACACATATGTATATACCTTGTACTGATTATTATTACATAATTTGTAAGTGGAAGCGCGAATTAACTTGATACGAGCTGTTTGTGTTGCGATAAACCCACCAAAACGAACGTGAGCCCTTTTTTTTTTTTTTCCATGATGTGTCAGGACGCTAGAAGTATACCATACTTGCGCTATCCCTTGATAAACAATAAAGTTAACTTTTATGTGGTATTAGAATTACAATTTTTTTACAGAATAACAAAAAAAAAAAAAACTGTAGTTCACCTCAGATATGGTGATATGCGGGTAACGGCGTAGTATGTGTTTTTTTTTTTTTTTTTCTTTAATTATAACTCTCTGGTAACGTAACTAATAATAAATACATAAATTGATACTCGCGATGTTTTGATGAAAAAAAAAAAAAAAAAAAAAAAAAATGAAACCCCGGATTTTTTTGAAAAAAAAAAAAAAAAAAAAAAAAATGCGTTTTATCAGATATGGTGATATGCGGGTAACGGCGTAGTATGTGTTTTTTTTTTTTTTTTCTTTAATTATAACTCTCTGGTAACGTAACTAATAATAAATACATAAATTGATACTCGCGATGTTTTGATGAAAAAAAAAAAAAAAAAAAAAAATGCGTTTTATCAGAAAATTAAAAAAAACTTGAAATATTTTCCTGATGCTAATGCTATAATTTTAACGAAAGGGGCTAGGAAAGCTACTAATTTTTTGTGTACGATTACTCATGTGAATCAGGAAATCGGCGTCCATCTCCATGCATCAGAGTTCGTTGACTCTTAATTGTCGATACTTGTTTTGTACACACGTCACGAACCACACGCCTGAAGATTTAATGACGTATTAGGTACCTGTATTGTAATTACATTACACTGTAAACTTAAAAAACATGTTTACATGAAAGTAATGTGTAAAGTGCATGATCGCGATATCAGAGATCTGTACTTCATAAATAATGTTGCAGTCAATAAGAGGTCCCTCCTCTCTACTACATACCTGAATTGTCGATTAGTTCCATCACCTATACTCAAGTTTAATAATACGCAGTGTGTAGGTATACTATAGGATGTACCTGCAAAGAAAGTTCCGATAACATAAACGTGCAGCTTCACACTTTTCTTTTCACGTACAATACAGCCCTTGTTCCCCGCCGTCGCACGACATATTATTGAATCGACACTATACCTGCGACAGCATCATCTCCCCAATAACAGTATTACAAGTTTTCCTATAACCCATGCTGCGATTATGTAGTTGAAAAAAAAAAAAAAAAAATTTCTTTTAATCACACATTTTTCCAGTCAGACATTGACGTGCGATCTAGTTCGCGACGTAGCACCGAAGAGACCTCGAGACAGAGGAAGTTGGCGCACATGCAGTGACTGGTTTACGTGCTTTCAGTCACGTCTCCGCGGTTTTCCAAGACCCACCGAAGCTACGTACATTAATTTCAAGTTGCGTTGTCAAACCAAAGTATCAGCGCTTTTACAGGGCTACGTATATAAATATATACCTATCACCTATGTAATCAATGGCAAGAGATAGAGAAAAAAGCCTTTTTATCAACTAACGTTACATTCATATCAAAGGGTCACATACGTATTTATAATCTATGAGCCCCGCGGCGAAGAAATTATACGCTGACTGGATAAAAAGTTCTTTCTTCAATTTTATCGAACGCGCACACGCGTCTTGTAATTATACATGTCCTACGTGTGGTATATATATATATTTATGATATCTCGTTAGAAAACGTGCACCGCGAGGCACGAGTACATCCATTCACTTTTCACACGTACTAAGAATAGATAATATTATTACAAAGTTGGAATGCATTTCACTGAACGAATCGAATCACTATTCGGATGACAGTAGATAATGTTTTAACATGTGTAGGCACATAGCGATCGCTAACGAATACTATGGCACGTGATAGGGAGAGCAAGCATACTATATATATATATATATATAGTAGATATGGTGTTCGCCAGTCTATCATACTTTTGAGGGACAGGGGTATCTAAACATACATTGTTATTATAACGGCAGAGATGATAAGACTTATATCGGTTGTAGGAGGAAAATCGTTTAATTCTTTGTTACATCGAGCATAGGCGTAAGGAAAATAATGCAGTCGCGTTACGTGCTATGATTTTTCTCACTCAACTATAGTTTTCATTGTATGTACTTATGTATCTATATTTGTTGCCGCGCTCCTCCTGTTATTGCGAATCCGTAAGCCATTGGTTTTTTTTTTCTTTTTTTTTTGAGCCGGTATAAGCGTCCCGCATGGATCCTTTTTTCTTTTCCCATCGTTGGCAGAGGATATTTGCATCACTTTCGTATTTCCCGTATCACTTTTAACGTTTAATTAATGAAATCTTTCTATTTGTACGTCACTTAAGAGTAAGTATTAACTCGATTGGCTTATTTCATCATCAAAATTAAAGTCAATTCAGTTATGATTTATTTCTATTAAAATATTGAAGAGTAAAACACAGGGTTTAAAAAATCACTATTCTTTGGCTTCTCCAAAGACAAAGTAAATTATGTTTCAAGGAAATACATTTTTTATTCAAACTTATTCTATCTACGTCTGTAGAAATAAGTGTATGTATCATCAGTATATTGCAGGAGTTGCTAAGCGGATTTTGAGCTAACTGGGCTACCATCGTTTTATTATTTAACTATTATTAGCACTATCGAAAGTGAATTGCTTTTACCGTTCTTTTTTATTTTCATGTTTTTAGTAATTTTGCTTCGTTTAGTGCTCTAGTAATTGAAAACGGCTTATATACTAATATAATTATTGATACGGTTTATATATTCGTACTTTTTAGGGTATTAATGAATAAAATCTAAATAGTACTCTTTCATTGAATTTTTACAGGATATTAATTTGTACTCTTAAATTTTTCACTTTAACAGGATTTTGTCATACCAAAAACTTACAACGGTGATCGATGCTTTGTAAAAAAAGTTTTAATTAATTTAAGCTACCACATTAATTATGGGAAATGGTTGAAGATATTGTTTAAATAAAGTGCTGCTTCAAAATTTTAGAAATTATTAAAATGATTTTAACTTTTTAATAAAGAGATCAGCTTCCTATAAGACTGTGAAAAGTAGACAATAATGTTAATTAAGAATTGGCTATAATTAAAAGTACAAATTATGAAACATGGAAATAAATCGGAGAGTAACAAAACCAATCAATTGGCTACAATTTTTACAGAAGTTGATTTCAAGCGTTCAATACCTCTGTATGTAACTAGTATTACAAAAAGATGAAAAAAAAAATTAATTTTTGTTTAAAAAGAATTAGACTATTTTAAAAACTTTATACTATAGGATATGGAAAAGAAATGAATTGCAATTTAAGAAACTTAAAATTTATTACCAACATACTTTATTCGAATCAAACTTTAAGAGCATACTTTCGGGGTGGGAACGCAGACTTTTTGCGGATCTCCTTCATAGTCTTCCTGCTAGCTTCAAAAGGAGTAAGTTTCCTGCGAATAGCCCTGGTCTTTTTTGGCCTCAGGTCAAGAGGCTTGTACTTCTTGTTTTTGTAAAGGAGACGGAGATTCTCCTTCTGTTTTTGGTGCATAACAATGTACACCCTAGCAATAGCTTTGCGGACGACACGACTGCAACATAAATAAACAGTGTCACATAGGTACAAAATAAAATACGTTGGCACAAGCTTTAGCAATGATTTACTCACATCTTGGAGAGCTTGGACGCAGTTCCTCCAGTAACTTTAGCTACTCGCAAGCTGGTGAGCTCAGTTTTGAGCACATCCAGCTGCTTCATCAGCTCCTTCTTGTCTTTGGTCCGCAGCTCCGAGCACTTGACTTTACCCTGGAACAATCATCAAAAGCATGTCAAAGCACATCATCATAACCTCATCATCAAAACACAATGTTGTAAACTTGCACGGAATCACATATTAATCAATATTTTTTCTTTGCACATGCAACTATTCGAAAAATATACACCAAGTCACAAACGTGATAAATTGTAAAGTTTGAGAACTAAAAATTCTAAATCAAAGCTACAGAGCCGGACGGGTCGGTCACGATTTTCGCGTAACGTCATATTTGTTCGAATAACTGTTGTTGCATTCAAAAAGTATAATCACAAATGTATCAATCGTTCAATTCGAATTTTTAATATTTTATCTGATGCTTTCAATAAAAATAGATTGCAAAAAAACTTGTCAACTAACCATTGTGTCGGATTTTGAGTGAAAGAAAAAAGAGTGGGGGAAAAGAGACACGGCGCGATGCACTGCACTGTCGAAGGTTGAACTTGAAGCCAGTCACAACTGTGCGTCGATTAATCGAAAAAGATTTTTTTTTTTTTTTTTTAGTACACTCGAAGTATCGAATATTTTTGTGTCGGCATGACCGCGAAAATTCAAATTAATTAAATTTTGTATCGCTTAACATAAACTACTTACGTATACGTCGAGAAATTTTATTCATTTTTTTTAGGCATAATCTCAAGCACTATTCTTTGAAAAAAAGTTTTGAACATCGTAACTAAATTTAAGTCAACATTAAAAAAAAAAATTGTTTGATAAGGTGCGAGATTAAAATATTAAGAAATCTGAGAGATTGAAGAAGTAATTGTAGTTGTAAATTTAACAGTCCCGAAAAAACTAAAAGAGTACTTATCACAGAAACTACGTATCTATCAATATATCAAAAAAAATATTTCTTGTTTCTTTGACAAACGTTTGGGTTACGAACGCAGGTCTATTATGTATGTTCAATTTTTTAATAATGGCAATGTATTAAAGTAATGAAGCCATAATTTTTTCCCACATGGAGCAAAACTGTTTATTTTATTTCGTTAATTAATTAATCAATGACTGTTTCCTAGTACACAAAAATTTGCTGTGAGTTTAAAAGTTTTTTGCTGAAACATTTCGTTCAAGGCATATGACTCCAACATTCGATGCGCCATTTGAGATGCTATATCATGATTGGAGTGAACGCAAGAGTCATTGCTCCGAATATTATAAACAGTACAAGTATGCATAAACTTGTGTGTTGTGTGTAGCGTGCACGTAACGATTTCTCGGCACCCGATGACAAGTAAGTAAGTATGGTAGTATATTTACTGCATCAAATGAGTGCAAAAACAGATTGCCGAAGGGGAATCGCCGGCTCGCTGATAAAGTTTATTTCGCTGAATCCATTCAAGCTTGATTTTCTCTTGAACGACTTCTCCAGTCTTTTCACCCTCCCGTGACCCCCATAATCCGCAACGCACCCCTACTGGCGACCAAATCCTCCGTAGGGAGGCACACAATACTTGGGCAGTACCTACAACATTGTGAGCAATGCGAATACGCGAGAGAGAGGTGATACTTATATTATAGGCTCGCAAAGTTGTAAATGTCCGCAACCTTTTTTTTTTTTTTTTTTTTTAATCGAAGAGCCGTGCAACTCGCGAACGGCCAGAGAGCCGCAGAGTGCAAAAAGAAATCCCTTAGTTGCCTTTGAGCATTCGCTCTTCGAGCTTCGAGTCGTTGTAATGTTGTATATGCGCTAACAAGGGCTGGAGGCTAAAAAAGGGCACCTATACCTACTCGTTACTTGGTTACATCCCCTACTGTAGCTAGGTAGCTACCCCCCTAGAGAGTGGAAGTGAGTGTGTAAAGTACCTATAAGCCGATGTCAGACGCCAGTCTGCGGCTCGGCCGCTCAACCATCATCGTCGAGAGAATAACCAAGACGACCACGGCGCACAAGTATAGGTACATATCGACCCGCACTGCTGCACCAGGAGTCGGACTGTCATGATTTGAGCAGAGGAGGGAGGCCGAGGTGCATTTGATGTAGAGATTTTGGTAAGTTTTTTTTTTTCCCGGCCCAACTTGTTTTATGTCGTTGCTTTTGTTTTAATGTCTACGGTATTATTGTTTATTGTATTATTATTTTCATCATCAAATCCTGCTGTGTGTAATTATATACACCTATACTTGCAAAAAAAAAAATTAATTTCTGCCCCCTGATAGGTACGTGAATTTCGCGTGCGCGTCACGACCTGTATTTATATTTATGCTAAGCAGTGTTAACATATATACAGGTATAGCGTAAGTGTGTGTGTGTGGTTGTGTCGCATACGTGAATGTATGAGAGAGTGAAAACTATAAAGTACTTCTCGGGTTCTCGGTATCTCGGTGTTCTCGGTGCTGGCGCCCGAGAGACGTGTTTTTTTATTTGTTCCCTGTTGCTGTTAAACCCGGATGGGATGGGCTGGGCGTAAATCGCGAGGTATACTGTGTTTCGTGCACGCGAGGACGACGATGACGACGCTGCTGGACGTTCGCCTGACAATTGTCTTTCGGGTCATTAATTTGACAGGGCCCAGGGTTTATACGTCATTACATTAGGTACGGGAAAAAAAAAAACGTTGCACATGAAACCATAAGTTTTTGATAGCGTAGATTACTTGTTACATAATGAGTAGCTCGTGAATATTGTAGTACTTATTTCTCTTTTGGCTTATTTTTTTTTTCTCATAAGTATAACTGCATAGCTTCCATTTGTTTACTATTCTTCAGGTGTACGCTAAAGACTTGTTGAAAATGTTTTTCTTGTTTGATGATACATAGGCTTAGTAATGGAGGATAGTGTGAGTGTCAAATCTACTGAATCAGTGGCTACCAGTGATGAGTATGAATTTGTAAGCGAAAAAATTTCTGTCAAACAATCACAACCGCCTCTGCTCAATATCGCCAACAATGGCAATCTAGAAGATCTCCAGAACGATTTGCAAGAGGTACGTGTTTTTTGCACTATTCAATTAATGATCATCATTAGTCATGCTATACTTGTATATCCGATCTTTAAAGGGTTATACATCAAACGTAGACAATTTAGTATGTTGGTTTTGTGTACGTTTTTATGCTGCACAGAAATTTTTTTTTCTGGTGAAGGACCTTTAATCCTTGACACCAAACTTGTATAGATGTTGTTGTATTTTGAACACTTTGAACAACTTCATTTACTGGCAGTAATTTTATTTTGTCAAATTTTTAACATCTAGTAATGTTTAATTATCCTTTTTTTTTCTGTTATTCATCAAAATATAAAATTTTCATTCAAATTTTAGATTTTAACTGAAGAATCCAAAATGGACGAAATTGGAGATACAAAAATAATATCAAGCAATATATCTAGCATACAAAAAACAAAAACTATCGGTCAAAGCAAGTTTTATGATGTTTCTTCAACCGAAGTAACACCAGAAAAACAAGATGAAATGAAACCAGATGATTACACAGATGCCTATGGTAAATACTCCCAACAGTTTTGATAAAATTGATTACTTATGTTATTTTTCTGATAAAGTAATCAAACAATATTTTTCATTCAGAATTAAACATCCTACTAGATGAGCAGCAGGATTATACAAAATTTGATGCTGTTACATATCTTGGAGCAGCGCAAATTAATGCTCCAAAATCGGAGGCGGAGATTCAAAGAAACATGAAAATATTGGCTGAGCACTCCTCTGTGCCTATAAAAGTATCTATATCCGTGCCAAGCTGCTCTCAAGGAAGTGTTATGTAAATTTCACAAAATCAAATAAGTAGAACTACTTTTCTCGTTTGACACTATTCATTAAAATTATTGTAAATTTTGTATAGCTTGTATGACTCTGCAACGCAACAGCCAATCAAAAGTTATGAAGTTCAGCGCATTCTTTTTTATGCCCGAGGAGATAGCACAGGCCCTTGCACTGCATGCTTTGCCTTTACTTGGTCTCACGGAGATACCCAAGAATCGGCTATTTTTCAATGTCATGTTTTTCGTTGTGATATACCCGAAGCTGTGAGTAGACTTTATCAAAACATTTTTCCAAAATACAAATAATTTATTCAGAAAATATAAAAAACTTGAATAAATTAATGTGTCATGAAGTACATTGAAGCAACTATAATTATTTGATAAATTTTTTTTTTATGCAGGTGAGACAAGTATCTTCATGTTTTGCTAAAGCTTTTCAAAGGTTTCCTAGATCAATGACCAATTCCTTAACAGGCAGCGATTTTAACAATGGTTTCAATCCTGTCAATGATAAAGCAAATTCAAGAGTGTTCATTTTTGAAGTCACAATGGAAGTAAAAGAAGAGGATGGAAAGGGTGCTTACAACACTGTTCCCAAAGATAGGAATTTTTTTAAGTTACGTAGTAATGTTCCAAAGCAAGTATGTTTAAGCATACAACAAGTCAAAGAGGGTGGCATCTCTCTCGAGGTAGAAAGATGTTTTGGTGTTTTAGTCAGTCCTGGTCGTAATGTTAAGCACAGCGATATGAGATTGTTAGAAATGGTAATATTTTTTTTTTTTTTCAGTGCTGATTAAAATAAAATTTTATTGTATTATAATTAATTTGATTAATTTCCAGCAGATAAATAACACACCAGTGTCATCTGAAAATAAAAACTACAACGTTTCTGGTAAATGGGATCCAGCTGATCCTGCTCTAGAAAGTTTAAACGTTGAAACTCCTCGAGAAGGAAAAATTTTTATGACAGTAGCCGTAGATTTAGTAATCCGTGGTATAAGAGAACCAGTGAGATTTGTAATTGAAACATCTGTAAAAGTTTTTCCCCAAAACGTAAGATTTTGGTATTTTACCAAGAGAAACCTTGTTCAACAATTTTTTCTCAATTCTAAAGAGGTTACTTTCATTAATTTTTTAATCGAAAACTATTTACCTACGTAATTTTTTGTACTAAATAGGTTATTTGAAATGTTTAGATAGTACTGAATGAAGGCGCCGAGATCCACTATGAAGTTCAAAACATCGAGACATCCGGGGAAATAGATAGAAATAGACTAAGTCTACCTTTAAATTTGGCGTCATTGATTAAGTCACCTTCCTTGACGAGTATCGATACTCTTACCCCCAAGGAAGAATATGATTCGGACGGGGATGAGCCAATGTTAAGTGGTACTGGCGAAGTTTCCAAAGACTGCTCAGCAGACGAACTTGCCAATTGGGCCGAAGTGATAGATAGTTGGCAAGTTAATGAACAACGTCCCAAACTTCTTGTAAAACTAACGAAACAAGGTATACCAGAAGCTCTCAGAGGCGAAGTGTGGCAAAGGCTTAGCAACTGTGACAATTCTCAAGAAATGATGGACAAGTACAGAATGCTCATTACCAAGGTACACTTGATATTTTTAATTCGTGTGCTATATTTTTATGAATTGAAAAAAAAATTTTTTGTCTTATTTACTACAGGAAAGTTCTTGCGAAGGCGTTATTTTACGAGACATTAACAGAACATTCCCTGCTCATGATTTTTTCAAAGAAACCGGAGGTTTGGGGCAAGATTCTCTGTACAGGATAAGTAAAGCATATGCTGTGTACGATGAAGAGATTGGTTACTGTCAAGGTCTTAGCTTCCTTACTGCTAGTTTGTTGTTACATGTAAGATCTTTTCTTTATTGTGGACTATGTATTTTTGAAAATATTTAAACATGTATTTTTGTTTTAGATGCCTGAAGAGCAAGCATTCTGTATTCTGGTTAAATTAATGTACGATTACGGATTGAGAGATTTATATAAAGACAGATTTGATAATCTACACATGAGATTTTATCAACTAAATCGTTTGATGGAGGTAAATCAAGCTTAACGAAATTTTATTTCACTTTATTCCATTTTAAATTTAAATATCAGAAAATCATAAATTTATAATTGCAGGATCAGTTGCCTGATCTCTACAAGCACTTCTGTGATCGCGGCATAGAGACGCACATGTTCGCCGCACAATGGTTTCTCACCTTATTTACCGCTAGGTTCCCGTTATATCTGGTTTTCCACATTCTCGACGTTTTCCTGCTTCAAGGATTAGATACATTGTTTCAAGTTGCTCTTGCCCTTTTAACAGTAACTTTCGACACACTTACTTCTTTATTAAAAATAATATTGTAATCTAACTTTTACCTTATTACCCTAGCTATGCAAAAAAGAATTACTTCTGCTCGATTTTGAGAGCACGCTTAAGTACTTCCGAGTTCACTTGCCGAAGCGGTGCCGTAACGAAGAGGTATCGCGTTACGTTATGAAGCTTGCCTGCTCGATAACACTTAAGAAGCTAAAGAAGTATGAAGCCGAATTCTTGGCACTAAAAGGTAATTTTGTCTTCTACGTTTAATGTGTTTTTGTATCACGTTAGGTGTGGGAATACAAGGAATACTTGCACATCTCCATTGTACATACTATAGTCGAAAAATCAGTATCGTGATAAGACTTTTTCCTTACTAATAATTATTTAAGCTTTTAAAGATTTCTGTATGGTTTTATTACTGGTAGGACATTAGCTCGTTTTTTTTTTTTTTTTTTACTAAAAAACGTTTTTTTTTCGTTAGCAAAAAAAATGTATTATTTAATTAACGTATGCTAATGCTAAACTGGTGCCATAAAGTTAATTATTTGGTTTTATTAGTTTGTTAGAATAAATAAATCAAATTTTTGTATTGGAAATCAAATTACAGGTTGCGACACAGTCTCGTTTTCATTGTTAATTTTGTCGGTAATATATCGAATTTTCAACGCAACGTGTAATAGAATAGTCAGTATAAAAACTTGACTTACACATCACCCATTAAAGCGAAAAAATTTACATCTATACGTTTGTTAGTATAGTTTCATCAAAACTACTCCCAACACTGTGATTTATTATAACTAACTAAAAGATTAATTATTGTTCTTTTATTATTTGTGATTGATATTATTACTGATAAGATATTGACTTTCACTTGTTAGAAGCTGCAATAAAAAGAGAATTTAGAGTATTTAGTGTTGTACTATTTATGCTAGAAGCTTGTATTAAGTATTGTAGTTGTTATAATTACGTGGAAAAAAGTCGAAATATTTTTTTAATAAATTTACAAAAACAACTTGTCTCAATTTAGTCAAAGTTTTATTTTAACGAAATGTAATTTATCTGTTTTTTAATTTCGACTTTTGGCTTTTTTGCACTGTAGATCTAAATTTAACATTAGAGTCCTATCCAGTAGACTGTTTTTGATATGCCATTTGCACACAAATTATTAGTTAAAAAAGAAAAAAAAAAAAAAAAAAAAAAAAAAAAGAAACAATGGGCTGTTTACAATTTTAAATGGTGCGTTGCATGCTTGGTGCGACGTATAGCGCGTGCAAGTCAACGCAACTCAACTGAAAGTTTTTCTCCTTGCTACGAGACTGGAATGTTTATTAACATTTTGTTGAACGCTTGTGCCTCTCATTCTCCTCTTTACGCTTCACACTCACTCGATGTAAGTAGTTAATTTTGGTTTTATTTTGTTCAATGTCCTTGCCCTCTCTCATTTTAAGGTGTCGGTATTTGCTTATTCAAATGTATTTTAGTAGGGGGGGGAAAAAAAAAAAAAAATCCGCGACGCACATTACTTATATCACCGTCTCAGCCATTTTCCTTTGTACAATGTATTATAATCATCTCACGGAAGAAAAGAAAATTGTCTCATACATAAAAAAAAGAATAAAAATTAAGACCAAGCAAAAACAACATGGCATATGTGTATTTTGCAGAGGACGATGATACCGGAACCGGCAAGAGGAGAGCAACGCTGGCCCTTAAAAAGCGCCTAGCTAAAATCGAAAAGTACAGCAGTAGGCTAAACGAGTACCTTAACAAAAACTTCGGCCTAACCGATCTTCCCTGTCTAAATCTCGAAGAGCTGCAATACTTTCAGTGACCAAGTCATGTTCAGTCGTCGAGTTGAGTCCTCCTTCATTTTGATCTCTCTCTCTCTTTCTTTCTTTTTTTATTTTCGCTCTTTTTTTACATATACATTATTTTCTTCTGCACAATGCGAGTTGTTGTTTCTTGCCGGTGCAGCACTGTTTGACTTTTTGGATTTTGTACTTGCGTGATATGATACATACCTCTAGTTACTACGAATATGTATTTGTTAATTATTGACTTATTTATAAATATATTTGTTTTGCGGATATAATAATGTTTGATCGCACGTGCACTTAAGTGAGAGAGGTGATAGAAACAGTTTATTTTTTAACTCTTTGATTCTCGGCTGTGTGAAACTATAAGCAATAACGATTTATGTATTTTTTACTTGTCAGTCGAAATCGAGTGCTTCAAATCAAACGCACACGTTTGTGTGTGTGTGTGTGTGTGTGTGTGTGGTTAGCGTAAAAAGGAGCGTAAGCAGAGAGATTGAGACAGCAGAAATTGATGTTATCACATAGTGAACCGAAACGCGAGTAAATGACGATTATTTTCTTGTTACGGAGAATATAATATTCTTTCTATACGTTTTGTTTGTTTTTTTCGTTTTTTCTGGTTTTTTTTGGTTTTTTTAATTTTTTTTTTTTTTGTTTTCTAAAAAAAAATTTCACGTTTTCAAGATCTGCTGACAATAAAATGGTCCTCTTGAATATCTTTTAGTTTTCATTTGGTATCCCTTACTATTCCTTTGTCCATTTCCACTTCTATTATTCAAAGCTTTTGGGTATATGCACAAATACGTTTTTTTTCCCAGTGTTATTTTATAATGTTGCATCTTAAAATCTATATACCTACATAAATGTAGTCACTAACTGCACACCTACAGTATGTATAATAATAGTTTGGCTAAATTACCATTTAAAGTAATGCACTGAAACGAAATGATTATTTGATACTTGATGTGATGTGCAAAGCTTGGCTTTTTGTATCTGGTTAGCGCGTACAGAAACGCTTGATTTTTCCATACCGATGGGGTGTATTTGCACGCTGGAGAAGGGTTTTACGCATATACCTATGGTGTAATTTTGAAATTCCATATCTTGAAAACTGAACCAACTACATGATACACTCCTGTTGATTGAAAATACACCACATAATATGTACATCGTCGTGTCTCGGAGTATTATCAGGATGTCAGTACCCCTACATAATTGAAGTACGCGGTCTTTGTAAATTTTCGTATAAACATACGTAATTTCACGCAACTCATTGCAACATCGTATCTAGTTCTTACTTGATTTTATACGTGATTTTTCTTTAGTTTTCATGGATTTTTTTCCTAGAAAATTAGTGGTTACCGTGAAATCTCGTATTATGGTGCTGTAGGGTATTGTGTAACTTTCCCAACTTGAACAAAAACGATAACTGATAATCCTGATAACGGCCCGTCATTAAGTAGTCTTTACAGTTGTCACAGCCTGAAAAGCTGCGTAGTAGAGAGTCGAAACTTGAAAAAAAATTAATAAAGCCCAGATGTACGTAAAATGTGGTAACGTTAAAGCTCATTGGAATTTGACTTCTGAGAATTTAAAAATCAACCGAGGAAAGGAAAAATGATGTTGAGGTCGCATGTTTTTCACCCTCAACTTGGTCTCCGGCATAAATGCGCGTCTAATAAAATTATAAAATAAAATGATTTAAAAGATCAATCAAATTTGACGAGGAGTCCTGTTGGTATAAAAGGTAAAATGGTGGATTGTGCAAAAGTATTTTGCATTATTTTTATGATTCGTAAAAATGACAAGAGACAGACCGACATATTAAACATTTGCTTTGCGTTGCAAGCATATTCCGTATTGAAAAATTGGCGCTGCCATGTCAATAAATTAAGTTACAGGCTAATAGAGTTTAAGGAAAATCGGTAAATTCATAAAAATGAAAATTCAATCAATGGTACGGTAGAAAGTTTTCATGGGAACTCGAATGATTCGTGCTACTTCTTTTTTTTTGTACTGATACAAAAAATATTTCGAGCTTGCAATTTTTCTAACATTCATCTGTGTAGGAACTCTTCTTGCGTGCGAAGCGTGGGTTAGCTACAGGTTTGAATGACAATGTTCGCACTCATGAAAACAAAATCACCTGTCCCGCGCATTAGTTGCGCAACCGTTGCACAACGATACTTAACGATTTTACCTTTTTTTTTCTAAGATTTCGCAAAAAATATTTTTTTATTATCAGACGAGTAGTGTCAATAGTGGCCAAACGCACGTTTGATATCGCGTCTCTCTGTGCTGTAGCTGTTTATTTTTTCGTTAGTCATGCGATTAATGGATTCGATAAACAGTAACAAGTAATATTGAATATACTATACTTATAAAAGTGAAAATGGAATTATAGTCGATGTACCGAAATTACAGAAAAATCGAGATAACATCGGCGTATTTGGGAAACGTGAAACTCCCAACCGTACACGTGCACGAAAAAGCAATTATGTTATTCAAAAAATATTCCCGAAAAGCACAAGTTGCTTTCGATCGACCTTGGCTCGATAATTTTGTATACGTGCACACTAAAAAAAAAAAAAAAACCCCCGAAGGTACACCAGAGCCTCGTATTCTCGCGCAAACCAGACGCGTTATCAGCGCTCGTGTACCTATCTTACGTTTGCCAGCTGTTGTTTATACATATAGGTCTGATAAAAGGAAAACAAAGTAAAAAAATATATACACAATATATATATGTGCGAAAAGAGTTTTCTCGCGCGATCGAATCGATGTATACACCACGCCACGCCTGCGATAAAAGCCTATACATATACCTATGTAGTATTTACGATAAGATCGCAAAGCCCGATTTCAGGTGCCCTGTCACTTTAGTGCACCCATACAGCCAAATACTAAACCGATCGTTGGACACGGGGTGAGGGGGGAGGCTGACAATTTTTCAATCAACTCTCATCGTTGGATCATTGCGCGCGGAGCAAAAAAACTTTTTCCCCCGAAAAAGGTAAACCTATTACAAGCAACATTGGACTTTCGTTAAACTGAGTTTGGACAGCGCGCATATACATGTAACCCGATCGATCGATCGGTAATGAAATTTTCGATGAAATCTCCAAACTCTTCTAAAGCAACGCTCGTCCGGTCGACGACAAAAAAAAAAATGATGACGGTCTTCGTCAATTAAAGCCAGTTAAGGTCACGTGGTCTATTTATCTTTCCCGAACAAAAAACTGCGCCTACGCTCGCTTTTGGCGGAGAAGGAGAAGAATGGGGAAGTCCGCGTTCGAAAAAATTATCGCTCGAGGTGGTGAAAAAATTAACAGCGAAGAAAATAAAAAAGCTGCGGCGATCGTAAGCTTAAGGGTATAATTATTTGATGCGCACATTATTTCGAGGTATACCTATATATTATATATATATTATGTCTCGGTAGTCGGACATCAGGTGGTATACATGAGAGTGGAAAACGCGCGTGTGTGTGCTGTTCGACAAAAAACGCGTGCGGATTGCGGGGGGCGGGGAGGGGGCAATAGCATATATATCGCAGTGCAAGCGGAGCAAAAGAGCGCGTGTCGTAAGCCGAAATACTTATGCACGCACATGAGTATAAGGTTAATATCGTTTCGTTTTCGGAGCAATCTCTCTGCACAATATGACAAGATCGTCTCTCTCGCTCCCTCCCATTGAAAGTCTGCGTCTCTCTCTTCGCAGTTGCCGTAATATCTTTCCTCTCTCCCTCTCTAGCGTGGATATACATTTTTATATACCTATACACACGCATCAGCACCAGAGAGAGCGCAGTACATTTTGTTACATTGGGTATAGGTGCAGCGCTCGGTAGCAGTAACAACACAATAATATATCGGCCAGTGATCGGCTGACGCTCAGCTGTACCGGACGCGCGTGTGGTATCATCATCGGTATACGATATACATACATACATATACACACAATAACATCAAGAAATACCAAATACTTGCAATGGCGAGAAGACTTCTCAACAGTAAGGAAACGATTTACTTATTGAGCGCAATTTTTTTCGTGCATGGCTTTCTTTTTATATTACACCTATGGTTATAACCTACGTATTTTATATTCTCCAATTTTTACGATAGAGCCGATAAAAGTTGCGCAGTTTTCGAGTAGACTCTCCAAGTAATGGGCTTGTTGAAGCAATTTTGGAGATACATCCAATGCACGTGCTTTCTCGTATAATGACGTGTGCTTGATGTTTTTTAACACTTGATCATTAAGATAATAATTACCTTTATTTTTACTTAAGTATTTTTTTTTTTAAATTATGGTCCTTTTCGTGTGCTCTTGTGTGTATATACCTATCCAGTTTTGGGTTGTTATCTGTTATTGTCGCAAATCACAAAACAAGGTGTAAACAGGTGGTGGTGCTTCGACAGATTGTCGCTCGCAAATCGTTGATGCGTTGAATTTATTATCGTCCTCTGTTACGAAACAACTGAAAGATCGCCTATTATGCAGGTCCGTTAGTAGGTGTAAATTAGTTTTTTACCGCGCAGTATCATAATTTCATTTCCCCCTTCTTCCCCTCGAGCACTCGATAAATATATGATGTTGTTTATAGGCCAGAGTACATTATTTTGTTTTAAACATGTCACCATAATTTGTTATTACCATTATTTGATCGTCGTAAACAATAATATTTATTACATATGAAGATGGTCCATAAGTATATATGTAGCGGTGACGATTTTTGCGTGTCGAAACAATTCGATCCGCAAACAACTGTCGTCTGCAAATATTAAGATATACCTTTGATATAAGTAATCGAGTCAACATATTACAGAGAAAAATGACAATACAGTCTGTAGAATAACAAATCGTTCTCGAGAGGCAGCGAGTCGATTCACTTAGCAACGAAAGCACAGAGTTGGCACTCTTTTGACACCTGATGCGAGCGTGTGACACGTGTTTATCTGTTATTTCGCGGCCCGGGGCGGGGTATAGAGAGGAACTTCAATGTACATAAAGCAGGCAACCGATCGAGAATTAATTGGCTCGTGAGTGATGGTATACTGCGAGACGCGATATTATACTAACTACAAGTGCAATGAACAGATACATCAGGAGTGGGTATATTCATATGCGGTTGTTGTTGTTGTTGTTTGGGCTAACGTTAGTTTTGATGGCTCGCAGAAGCGCAAGAGAATGCGGACGAATTCAGTAACGAGGTGGAGCAGCTCCGAAGCGCCGTGGCCAGGATCGACGAGGAAAAACAGCGCCTCGAGGTCGAGCTCGGCCAGATCAAGGAGATGCTGCAGCGCGAAGTCACCAGGGCCGACTCGGAGAGCCAAAGGAACTCCGTTATCATTGCCGAGTACAAAAAGGTACTACCGCTTACTTGTATGCACGAAAAATTTCAATCTCATTTTAAACAATATTTATTGCTATAACCAGTTTCGTGTATAAGTACCCATTGCGACTAATCGTTTTACACGTGTGCATAGATTTGTCAGCGCCTCGAGGATGATTACAATACTGCTAAGGCGTCGCTTAGTGACTTACGCGTAAGTTATTTTTACCATTACTATGATAATGTAAATACCCTTTTATCGCTCTGTATAATGTATATGCATTGCTGCAAGTGTTTAGATTTTTAATTTTCAAAAGTACGGGCATATACGTATTATTATTATCAGCTACGATTGGTAAACTTTCTCTGCATTGTCACGAAAAGCATATACAATGACGAAATTACAAATGTAGTTTGTGTGTACATGTACGAGTAAAACTTGATCGGTTCGCAGACAAAGATCTCGAAATGTGAAAACTGCTCGAGCAGCAACAAAGAGGAGCCCAGGAGCGCTGCGACGACGCCCACCAGCACCGTATTGTCGAACGCCCCGGACATCCGGGTGGATCCGATACTAAGCCGCGCCCAGGAGCGGGTCCGCGAACTCGAGCTGGAACTCGCACAGACGAAGCTTGCCCACGTCGAGGCAGAGTGCAGGAACCAGGTAAGTCTTGAACCAATCGTTTTCTTTTCTCTCGTGTGTCTAATGCGGCGCTGTGATATTGATAATGTCTCTCTTTGAAACAGGATCTGACGCACCAGTTACACGCGGCTGCCGTTGAACTCCAGACAGCGCGTAACACCTGGCCACCCTGGCTGAGCAAGACCTTGTCGAGTATCAAGGAGGCGGCTAACAAGCGGCAAGACGTGATCGGTGGTGGCGCGAGTATCCTCAGACGGGACAGTGCGCCCGCGGGTGCCGAGGTGCGACACAGCGCGATACAACACAGTAATCGCGACAGCTTGAAGGAGGCCGTTTGATACGAAGATAGCGACGCGCTGCTCGTCGCGGGACTATTTCGGACCTTCTGAGGCGCTGACCATTATTTTTTTTTGTAAGATTCGAGAGAGCAGCTTTCCTTCGTTGATTTCTGTATTACATGTACGTATGAGATTACGTGTACACCCACTGCATAAGCGGTCATCACTCTTTCTTTTGTGCACTGCTGTTTGCGAGGAGTAACGGCTGTTATTGCAGTAGCTTGTAGTAGTTCGATGAATGGATCGCTTTTTCATTGGATTTCGTGTGGCCGAATTCACAAGTTATTTATTTATTAGCTGTTGGGAGAGTGTATTTGAAATAGAAAAGACAAATAGTTCAAATTCAAAGCCTGTATTTACTCACCGACGACATGGAATCATTCGCGAAAATTTCTGATCGCCATCAATGAAAATTTTTTAAAGACAAAAACAACGCTTTTGTTGTATACTCAATTCATCGAAATTAAGCGAATATTCATTATTGCAAGCAGTTCGAATCCTAATGTACGTAAACACTCTCCACTTAGATTTAATCTTGATATACATATATATATATATTTACTTAACGTTTAAAAGAGAAAGACGCGACGTCACGGTCGCGTTGCACCGTGCACATAAAGTTCGACTTCGACGTGCTGGCTGCTCTGTATTCCTTGCAAATAAAGATAAAATAAGATAAGCAGTAGTTAAAGTGCGTTGAACGTAAAATTTATTGTATAATTTTTTTTACTTTGAATGTTAACAAGGCTTGTTAATAGCCGTAGATGACTCTTTGTTGTAAAATCAGCGTAATAATTACTTTTTTCAGTGATCGGTAAAAATAACTTTTTGTATGTTTTGATAAAAAAAGCAAGTTGACTTGCAAAATCGTGTAGATTTAAGTTGGGATGATTGAATGATCGCAATACAATGCAATATTATCAATACGAGTCCATCAAGTTACTTTGATGTTTACATTACATAGTATCACATAAACATATGTTTCTGATTAATAAGCAATATACCAGTTCATCTGTACATTTTTCTTGTGCCATACCAAGTTTTGTCATAAAGATTTTTTTTTTTTTTTCGTTATCAAGATGTTTAAATTTGTATTTTTGGATAGAAAAATTGGCAAAACTCATAACTCGATCCAGTCACGAGATTAATTTTTTAACTCTAACGAGAACAGGAATTCTGTTCCATGTATAAATATAACTGATTCCTGCGATTATGAAACATTAGGCACGTGATAAAATAATTATATATACATAGTTATGTAAATACTATAAAATCTTCGTGTAGCCAGGGGTCAAAGTAATAAAAGAAAATCATTGTATCTGTCGAACTTTTATTTATTTAAAAAAAACAAAGAAATCTTTTGATTTATTACCTACAAAACAAGACTTTATTTGGGACCTGTCTTTGGCTAAATGTTGAAAAAAAAATTTTCATGCGTTACGATGTGTTATAAAAGTCCCTGAGATACCATGACAAAGTGTAATACCTCTTTAATCTCGGTAAAGTTATCATAAAATCAACGTATGTACATTTATAGGATGAATTTTTCAATGATAATATAAAATAAAATTATGTACATACGATCTTAGAAAAAATAATTGAAAATTATAAAAAATAAAGTTTTTATTATCCGTTGTATAAAAAAACTAATCACTGCCTAAATAACATAACGATTGTTTTTTTAATTTTATTTTGTTTATTTTTTTTTTCAAACTCATGAATACGAATTGAAAAAAATTATCAAGTTAAGCTGAATACATAGAAAAAATATAAAACAAACTTGTTTATTTTTACAAAAATAATTTATAAGTAATAAAAAACTCAAGAAATGCTTAGAACAATCAAGTGTACTATTTACATTTTAACAAAAACACTTATTCAAGTAGTCAACTAACTCATTTTAAGTTTTTTTCGTCGTTTAGTGGTAAACAATAACTACTTTTAATTTTAAGATAAAAGAAAATTTTAAGACCTGAACTCTTGCTAACCATCTATATTATCTTTTTTTTTTTTTTTTTTTTTCAAGTTAATCTTTTTTCAAAATAAATGGTAATTTACCTTTAAAAAGTCGTGATAGATTTTTAATAGTAGTTTATAAAGAATTATTTATAGATTAAGCAAATTTATTGTATCCTTAGTAGCCAAGCTGGGAAACCATTTCTAGGATCATAAATATCATTTTCGTTCTCCAAATCATTTTCAAGTTCATTCATGATCGGTAAAAGAGCATTAAGATCTGGATCATCTCTAGCCTCTAAATTGTTTCCTTCGCCATCCAAGTTATTATTATCTAGATCCCTATTTTGAGGTTCCACTTCAAACAAACCAATTCTTGGTGCATCTTCTATGCTTGGTGACTCTGAATCTAATTGAGCTACACTTAAAAAGTCATTTTCTGGCGATAAGTCTGGTGGAGTATTAGAATTAGGATAGCCAGAATCCATAATTTCTGGAGAACTGCTGTTGACTAAACTACCTGGCGTATCTGGAGATATTTTTTCCATCTTATTTTCTGCTTTTGCATCTTCTTTTGTGTCTAAAATTTTGCTTTTTAAAGCATTAGGAACTGTACTTGTATATTGCCAAACATTTGCTGGATTTTTAGGTTCTTTAGTTTCGTGTAAACATTCACTAAAAAAATGTTTGAAAAATTTTTTAAGAGTAAAAAATATACGTTTTTACATATTTTTCCATTTCAAATTTATTGTTAAGATCATAAATTACCTGACTTCATTTGAACATGAACTCAGATCATTATCTTTACTGTCAGTGCTTTGAAGTACATCACCTGACGTTGCATTTTCATGAATACTAACATCTAAATTTGAAAGCTCAGTATTTTTATCAACTTTCCTTCTTTTACAATCACTAGGGATATTTAGAGAACTAGAGTTAGTTGGCTCTTCAAAAGTACTTTCATGAGAATTGGCTGTAGTATTGTCTAAATTTAATGATTTAGTATGCTGATATACCATAGGACTTTCATACACTGAGATGGAATCTGATGAATTTTCAAAAGAAACACTTGTATTTGCTCTTGAAGTTTCAATCATGACCGTAGATATGCTACTTTCATCTGTGACATTCCAGAAATTATTTTCAGGAGTCTCAAAATTTGTATTATCTCTGGATTCAGAAATGATAATAGAACTACCCGATTCAACAATACTATTTTCCGTGTTTGTCAAGTTAAGTGCTTGTGAAGATAAGTTTCTTGAAACTTCTGAATTTCCAGAATCTATGGTTTCCGAAAAACTTGAAATGAATACTGATTCATCTCTTGGAGAATTGCCCATTTCACTCAGATGACTCTCGGTTTCCAAGTCATCTAAATTTGTGTCATCGCCGTATATGGATGAAGTCGTATTAGCATATTCTGAATCATCATTTTCTTCCTCTAACTCTGCATTTCCTACTTCTGGTAAGGTTCCCCATCCATCGTTTTCTACATTTTGTGGTTCATCTTCTAAATTTCGTACAATAACAATTTGCGGTTCGTTTTCCCAATCTTCTCTACTTGGATCACCATCTATTTCATAATCATGGTATTGACTAACTCTATTTAAAAAATAATCTGCTGGAGGTCCTGGGTCCCTACCCCATACACCACTACCGTCACTATCAAATTCGTCGTTAAAAGCATCAATATCAAAAAAATTTTCTTGGTTTGTACTTTGATCAGAGTACTGAGTTGGAGGAGGAATCATCACAACTGGCCCATCTTCTCTATCTTCAATTGACCATCCATCACCACGTAATATATCTCTCAAATCACTTTCAGTGACGGGAATTTGCATGAGACTCATAATCGATCGAAGAGGCACTTCTTCTTCCATTAATTCATTATTAGTGGACAACTTTCTTATGTAATAAACAGCATCGGCAAGAATTTTTTCTTCATCCGAACGACTGTCAACTTCATAAGGATATTCATACGTTTCTACAGTTTTGAAAAGTCCTTCAGTTCCTGGGATTTTCGGAACTGCCAGGTCACAGCTCTTGTAAAAGACAGCCATTTGTGAACAGGAACCAAGATGTTCAGTACCTGCAGGTCCATCACATATCCCATGAAATGTTACTTCATAATCTTGGAATCTTGAAACAATATTGTTTGCCCTAGGAGTAAAGAACAAAATTACAAATTTTTACCCCTTTACAATGTATAAAATTTCACAAGCCTATAAAAATATATACTTACCAGTCTTGAAATTGACTTCTTGTCCACTCAAACTTGTGATCCCAATGTCTAAATCCAGACATGTTATTAAAAAGTACGTTAAAATCTGCATTAGGAGTAGTGACAATTGCTACTTTTGGTTTAATATAACCAAATATACTGTAAGGAAAATTTGTCACGTCTTCTGGGTATAGATGCTCAATTCTGTGAAAAAATCAGGCAATCCATACATGAAAGTAAAAGAAAATATATAATTTCAGAAAAATAAACAACGTACAATTCTATGCAAACGACTGCATCTACATCTTCCAATTGTTTATCATGGTGATTAACACTACCTTCCAAAATTCTCACAACCAAGGGAGTTGACCTTTTGTGAAGGTAGTCAACGTACAATGGTTTAGCCTTGGGACTGTACCTGTCCAAAGTGTCGCGGTCAATGTCTACAAACAGTACTTCTTCAACTCCAACTATTTTCTTCAAGTAAATGCTAAAATTTAGCTCTGAACATCCAAAGTCTACTACCTGAAAAATTTAAGATTTAATTGCATAAGTATGCATACAATGCAGATTGTAAAGAAAAGTTGTAAGCTCCACGGACACCTTACCTTCCTGAGCTTCCTACCAAAACGCGGATCGGTAAGAATTTTTTCTACGGCCTGAAACCTTTGGACGTACGCTGGAGGATTGAAAGTGATGTTAGACTTGGACTCTTCGTCAACCGAGTCACCGGAATTGCGGCGCTTAAAATTCGTGTGTTCTCTCATTCTCTTGGGACTAGCGTACGGGGCCTGGAACGTGTCATCGTCGTCCTTGGCACCAGCAAGGCGACGAACGACGTAGTTGCCAAACATGTAAAGTGCGTAAAGAAACACTAGCATGTCCTCCTCACTTCGAACCTCACTCGTAAGTATATAGGTATATATGTACGTAAAACAAATACGTTATATATACCACGTGCAGGGGGATTGTTCAGCCGCAGCTGAAGAGTTGACGCGAACACTTTATTATAAACTAAATAAACAGTGCCAAGAATCGGAAATTGGATCGGGAGACGTGGCCGAGTGCATCCTCGAGGACTGTAAGGGCCTGCTACAGTGTCACTTGGAGATTTTCAATATTTCCTTATAAGATGTCACTCTAGCCTACAATAAACACCTTGAGCACTGCACACAGCATCAAGCCGACAAGGCGATAGAGAAAAGAAAGGAGTTAAGTGATAAGTGAGTCAGAGTTCCGCTATATCTATAATAGGTAATACGGTGTGTATTCCAAAAGTTGTTTTGTTGGCACTGTTCAAGTTTCTCATTTCAAGTAGGTAAGTATTTAGATGCGTCGCCGCGCGAAGCCGAGTTGTTTACATTTGTAAGCAGCATATATATATATATTCACTTGCAGGAATTCACAAACCTCGATCATAAGATTTTTTTTACTCAACCGAACTCAATGAATTCCCAATGGTTTTTTAAATTTCCATGTTCTTCTTCAAATTAACAAATTATTTTCAGATTTTAAAACTGAAAAGTAAAACAACTTTTTTTTTTTTTTTTTTTAAA
>NW_019379628.1:14533-42837 GCF_000648655.2 Copidosoma floridanum | reverse complement strand
AAAAAAAAAATAAATATATATATATACTATTTAGGTTTCTATTTATCGTTTTTTCATTCGTATCGCCGCCGCTGGTCCTATTAAGTGTAGTGCCTTTTTTGTGTAGCTCATCCCAACAGATGTGTGAGATTTCAAGTGTGCGAGTGCGTGTATTTTTTAAATATATTTTGATGAAATAAAAATAAAATACTTGTCGATAAAAAGACGAGTGACCCACTCGATGTCATATCAGCGGCACAGATCTCCAAAAACATATATATATTTACGCACCCATCGTATAAGGTATATATATATTATTATCTTGTTTAGAGGGATGTAGGTAGGTGTATATACTGTATAACATTATATCGTAGGTATACGTGTGTCGAGTCGCGTTGTTCAATTTAGGTCCCAAAAATCTTTGTACTTGAGCAAAAGGTGTATAACGAGCATATCGGCTATACACACATGATATATGTATACACGTGTGTGCGCGATCATCGATGCCCGTAGCGTAGCGTGTGTGTGTGTGTATATACCTATACACAATGACCGTGTAGGCCCCGCACAATGCCACCGGGTTGATTTACAAGTAAGACTCTGAAAATTCAAAATCAGAACCGGAAGCTCGTGATGAGCGAGTGTGTAAGGAAATGCCCCCACCGATAGCGCTGTCCGAGGTGCCCTCGCCGGTGACAAAGTCAGCTACGATCAGCGAGTCCTTGGGCAGGCTGCCGCCGCCGCTGCTACCCCCGCTGCCGCCCCTCAGCTTGTCGCGCTCCGCCAGCTTGGCCTTTACCTGTTTTATCTTGTCCTCCTTCTGCATCAATCAATTTCAAACGATTAATAATACATACCTATATGGATGTAGTATAGGTGAAATCAATAGTACATATTATGTATTGTACATGCAGTATATATAAACAACTCGCCTCCTGTATGAGCCTCTGGAGCTCGTCGTTCTCCTGGACGAGTTTCTGGTAGCGCTCCTCGTCCTCCTTGGACACGCCCATGTCGGGGTTGTACTTGGACTCGGCCTTGTCTTTGGGATGCCGTATGACCTCGATAACCTTGGGCACGAAAATGAGGGCCATGCTGAGGAAGCAGCAAAACACTATGGCCAGGGAGACAAAGACGAAGCTCGCGTCCTGCTGGCTGGCTATGACCATGGTCACGGGGGCGGTGATCAGGCAGAGGACGACGACGTTGTAGATCGACATGCCGACGTAGCGCGAGTCGTTGATCTGCTTGACTTTGATGCTCCGCGTCTCGTAGGACAAAAAGAGCCCGAACATCAGGACGACCCCCTTGTAGCCGTACATCAGCCCCAACCAGATGTTGTTGTGCTCGCTCTCGCAGTGCTCGAGCTCGGGACGTATTCTCGCGTCGTCGTCACCCTGGGTGGACGGTTCCAGGGGGAACACCTCGATCGTCCGCTCCAGGGGATCCACGAATTGCCATACCGCCAGTAGAATAACGTCGATCACCAGCAAGATCGCCACCATAGAGTACAACTTCCAGGGCTGGACCTTGTTTTGGATCGAGGATCCCTTTTGCTTCGACATGAACAGCTATTGGACAATCGTTATACTTATTCGTCATCATAAGTACACACCTTGTTTTGTCGACAGCTCACCTTGGCGTGATCGGCTTTCGTCTTGGTGTGGAGTCGGTGGACCCGCCAGACTTTGCTGAACATCGCGCCAAAAGCCAGAGTGAAGCCCAGTGACAGGATCCACGCCCTGGCTTGGCACATGCGCGGGTACTCGGCGGGACTCATGAAGCGCCCGTCGACGCCCAGTAGAAACACCGACACGAAGCAAGCGATCACCCCAACCAGCATAATCGTGTTGCACACCGGGTGTGACGAAACGATCACCCTGCTCGGATCGATAAAATATGATGGGTGTTGTGTAATTATAATTTATATATGGAGAGTTTGAGGGAAATGACGAGGAGACGAAACGAACCTGCGATGCCTGTTGCAGACGTTGAAGACGATGAGGCCGCAAGCGACGATGATGCCGATCACCGAGACGGCCCCCATGCCGACAAACAGCGGCAGGGCCACGGTGCGTAGGACCTTTTTGACGATTGTCCTGTCCTGGGGCACCTTGCCACCGATCCAACGCTCGAGGTTGCGCCAGGTCAGATTGTCCATCTGCGTGTCGTAGTAGCCGAGCTTCACGTACTTACCCTCGATCACCTGCTCGATCTGGGTCAAGGCGATCCGATCACCTTGCGAGCTGAAGGCCACGTAGCCCTGCGAGCATCAATATACCACGCCCGATCGATATACACATACCTACACAATATCCACATTTGTATACTTGTTGTGTGCATATGTACCGAGATGCCGATAAATTGGGTCGAGTTGATGGCCGAGTATATCTCGTCCGCCGTCTCCTTGTCGTTGTACGTAAAGTTTTTCAAGCTCTTGCCCTGCTTGCTGAGTCGCTCCATGGTTTTGTTGAAAGCTTGAGAACACAAACATTATACCCATACGCGTCGGGTTGTTTTAATTCTTATCGTTGTATATATGCGCAACAAACGAAAAAGAGAAAGAAAAAAAAAAAATATATAAATATATAGTTTGGTTACCTAGAGCGACGGACCACACGGCGTCGTAGGCGAGCGGGGCCTCCTGGTAGCCCTCGGGGTACCTGTTGTCGATGTCGTAGCCCTCCTTCCTGAGGACGGTGTTGAGCCGTTGGCGAAAGTCCTCGGCTGTCATGCCGCTGATGGTCGTGTCGTTGTTCTGGTTCCACATGACGGCTTCCGTGGTGAGGTGGCCCTCGGCCGCTTGGCGCATCTGCTCCTTCGTGCAGCTGATGCCCTCCTTGTCGAGATTCATCTCGAACCTCGATTCATATACAAATTGCAGCTCGCATCACAACACACAACGATCCATCCATCCATCACAATGGCTCACCAATTGTCCTCGTACCAGCCGATGAAGAACCAGACGTAGGTCTTGCCGTAAAGCGAGTTTTGGTAAATTTCGCACAAAACGCGCCGAGCGGCCACTACGTAGAACAGCCCGACGATTATCCGGGCGTCCTGCCTCCGCAGGTTCTTCACCGCGTCCGCCGGATCGGAGAGGAAGCTCTGGCGCGTCATTATCTCGATGCCGGCCTCCTTGCACCGAGCCTCCAGATCCTCCACGGTCTGTTTGGTGCACACAATCATCATACATATGTATGTATGTATGTATATATACTACACGTGACGAGGAAAATCGTTATTCATATATGTATATATATGTATGTATTGTCCGCGTACCGATATAAACACCTCCTCGGCCTGTTGCAGGATGGCTATGCGCGACCAGCCGAACTTTTGCAGCAGCTTGATCCTCGTTGGGTTGTGCACGGTCGCTGAGGGGTGGGTCCTGAAGAGGGTCGGGAAACGATTTCTGTCCGACAGTGCCGGCGAGGACGCACCGTAGCAGAGCTACCGATACATCATATGTTTGTTTTTTTTTTTTTTTTAATCTCTCCTCGGAGGGAGTAAAGTACATGTACGTACCACGACGAGGTTCCACATTTTCGCGGCCTCGGCGACTGTCGTGCACACGGTGCTGCACCCGGCCAGCAGCATCAACTTTTGCGGCGGGTTGTACAGCAAATTGTACATCACCGACGCCCCGAGGCCCGGCTCGCACTGGGGGCGTTAAATAACATTCATTAATTTTTTTTTTTTACAACTCTCTGCTTTAAATATATGTATGTGTATACATTATATTATGTACCTCGCTATCGTTGGAGTGGAGTTTTAGGGTGAAGCCCGGCAGCAAATTTTTCTCCTTGTTCACATCCTCGAGGGCAAGATTTGCAGCTGGCATGCACGCCTGCACGAATAAACGTAGTATCATCATCATTTGAACACCCGAGATATGTAAATTATGATTTATCGGTATGCTTGTAATAAAATAAAATAAAATAAAAAATAAAAATTGGTAATACGTGTAAAAACGCACCTGGCCGCCCTGCCAGCCACCCTCGCCCGCAATCGGGAAGATCCCGCCAATGTGCAGGACGTAGTCGTCCCTGCTCGACACCGACTTCCCGCCAAGGGCGAGGCCCCCGAGCCACAGCAACAAACCAACTATCGTCCCCGGCATCGCGTTCGCCTCCTCAAAACTGACCCTTTAGCTTCTTCCGCCCGTTCCTCTCTCTCTCTCTCTCGCTGTCGCGTACGTGAAAAGCATCAGCTCCGAGCCCCGGCTGGCCCTATCGAAGCGCGGGTCTTCCGGGCGAGTCGCCGCGGCAACTGGTGCCCGTTGGCAGTCATGCTCGGGGGGGTTGGGGGGCACTACCCGACGATCACCAGCTGAAGGGGAGAGGTTGTCGAGGCCAGCTTCGCCACGGCCGAGCCTGATGGCGATCGAAACACCACCGACTGTCCCCCTCTCGTCGTAACCCCTGCTCTCTGTACTCTATACGTCTGAGCTTTGCTGCACAGGGACTGCAGGCGAGCTTCTCTAAGGGGCAGGGAAGGGGGAAAAAAGCTCGTTCGAGGCGCGCGCACCGGTTGTACCACCTACCGATCAATATATCACCCTCCAAGGGGCCCCACGAGACTTCCTCCGTGACGTCGTATGTGGTATCTTTTGCAAAACGTATACAGATGTGGGTGAGAATGTCCTCATGGTCATCACTTGTGTATGTATTTTTTTTTTTTTTTTTTTTTTTTTTTATCAGAGGATAGAGAGACCCTCGTGGATCATGGAACGTAATCTTACCTGCTACGAATTGACAGGGTCTCGAGAGCTTTTTGGAGATTCTAGAATGCCGAGAATTACACCACTGTGGCAAATTTTAATCAGGCTTTTATTCGAAAGATGAAAACTGCAACGCACTTTGATTTTTTTTTTTCTTTTTCGCCTCTTTTTCTATCATTGCAGTTTTGCGGTTTTGGGGAAAATCTTTTGTGCTTTTTGATTTCAGTTCTTTTGTTGACAAATTCTGAAGAAAAAAAAAACAAAAAAACATTACATTGATGAAATGCCATTGTACGCAGACAACAACTTGTTTAGGAAAAAGTGTCAAAGATGATCGGTTGGTTCGATATAATGAGATACTGACCATCTACGTGATAAAGCAACAAATACCAAGGTTTTAGGTAAGTATTGGAAAAAAAAAACAAATTTTTGTTTGACGAGAGTAGCTTTCAATTTTCCTAAATATTTTTTTCATCGACTTACTCCATACACGCAGCCGTTTGTCTTACATTTACATGAGCATATTGTGTTTTTCATACAGTTTTCACGGTCCTTATAGTTAATATTTTTAGCTACTTTTAAAGAAAGAAAAATTTGTGAATGGTTTTTTTTTCACACACCCGCCTAATCAAACGAAGCAGCTGCCGGGGTATAAAGTGTTAAACTCAAAGACTATATGGTATTCAATAAATATTATTATTATTGTATTGTAATTAGTCCTTAATAGAAAAGTCTATCTTTTTGTCAAATAAGCATTTAATCGTTACACTACATTAAGTAATCGTTACACTACACTACATTCAACTTATGGCGCTTTCGTTTGCGCGTGCGCTGTCTAAAATATATAGAGACACCCACACATCTCCAACTCGAAAAGCAGAGGTAGATGCTGTCTGCTCTGTTATGTTTGTGCATCATGTTTTGACAGTGATTTTGTAGATATAAAGGCATTTTTAGATATCGTAAGTATAATTTTTGCACAAAAATGTCGAGTCAGCGCATTCTTCCCCAGAGCCAAGAGGCTCTTCTAAAATCCTACACGACAAGACTGAAAGACGACGTGAAATCGATGCTCGAAAACTTTGAAGGTAATTTTTCTAACCTACCATTGGTCCCTTCGCCAAGCGTTTTTTTGCCATTGAAACCACTTGTTTGCCTTTTTTTTTGCAGAAATAGTAAAACTGGCCAAAGGCGAGAACGACTCGCAGCTGTCCCGGATGACCCAGTGCGAGCAGGATACCTACGAGATGCAGGTACGCGCGGCGAACATGGTCAGAGCTGGTGAATCGCTGATGAAGCTCGTGTCCGACATCAAACAATTCCTGATCCTAAACGACTTTCCATCCGTTAACGAAGCCATAACGCAAAATAGCAAACTCTTTAGGGCAAAACAGGCAGAATGTGATCAAAAGTTGGCTTCGCTGCGAGACGACATGGCCACGGATCTCTTTGACCTCGAGGAGGAGTACTACAACTCGATATTCAAGTGACTAATGAACTCCAATGTGCGTGTATGTGTTTTACTCACTCATTTACTTGTTTTGTGATACAAGGGCTTGAATTTTTCCAAGTGGAAAGACAATGATGTTAGGGTATTAGTGCTGATTTGTGATTTTCATCATCATCTCTGTAACATTAAGATTCAATCCAAACTTACTTTACACGTATTTTTAAATAAATTATTACATTTTGTAAATACATGGCCTTTTCAAGTATTTATACCTTTAGATCGTTTCAACTTTTAGTACCTTCCTGATAAATAGATTTATACTTATTTTTTGTTAGGGTATAATTAAAAAAGTGTTATTACGTGTTACTTAATAATTATTGTTTATTTTCCATAAGCTACGGGCATGATTACAACTTACGAATAATTTTAATACTAGGTAGTAATTGATTCTTATATTATTAAAATGATAATGATAATGATAATGACAATGATAATTACAACTACAACCACAACAATGATGAATGATACTACTGAATGAGATGGTTAAATCATTTACAAAAATTCTCGAAAAATTTTGTATTTGAGGAATGAAAATGTTTATTTGCCTCTACATTTACTTCTTCATAGAGAATTATGTTTATCAATTACGTAGAATAGACTACTTTTAAAGTTAGCATATTTATGTAGGCATAAATATTTACAATCACTGAAAAATACCATTCGAATAAATAGTTTGGCCGACCATTATTAAGATTGAAACATGAAAAAAGTTTAATTTGTCTGAAGTATACAACTTTTACTCGTGATATAATTTTTTGAACAATCTCAATGAGAAAGTAACATGGCAAGCATCAGGCAGTGTTTTCGTTTCTGCTTTCCGTGATTTTCATGATTTTCGAAATAATTTCGTTACACAATCTCACTCTTACATTTTAGCGTTCAAAAAAAAAATTTATCACAATACAAGACACTAATGCCATGACACGATTACTACTGACATACAAGACAAAGAAATTTTCGTGACATCACAATAATTTATTACAACGCAAAATTACGATTAAATGCATCATAACTTACATAATTATGATAATTAATGACCATAAGGACCACAAGGCGATATTTTGACGAATTCTACGTATAAATGAAAACTTTCAATACTGTACCTACAATAATATGATCAGTCCATGATCTCGTAATAAGTTAAAAATTACGTGCATCACTCGCTTTAATGGCGCCACTTGCATTTTTGCATAACATTCGATGGCATGTGTCTCTTTATCAAACAAAAAAAAAGTTACAACTAAACAGAAGCAAAACAATAGGGGCAAGACAGTATCCTTGAAAATGAAAAATCTTAGAGTTTAGTGACAAAAAATTAATCGTTTTGTTACATAACCCAATTAATTTTGAACTTTTCAAGGACTTTCAACATATATGTACAATATTCAATGTGCTTAAAATTAACAAATATATGTAACAAGTTAAAATTATTCAAGTTCATTATCACCAGCTTGCATCAGAATGCAACAGATTGTTAAATTAGTTCTACGACATGCAATGTGGTAATAACTTTCAAAATAAATCGTTTCGGACAAAAAATAACATATAGAAGAATAACGATTAAAATATACGAAAGTGCACAATTCGTATCTTGACGTATTTAATCGTGTCGATTGTTGCTTGATAACTGACGAAAAAATGCAAAGAAAACAAAAAACATACAAATAACTAATGTATGATTTTTCTTTTCTGACGATCAACATCACTTGATGCGAGCGAAGAATGCTCTGTAAGCATCGAATATTCATCGAATGTACAAATCTACAATTTTTTCTCATACAAACGGAGGTTCACTATACCTATACACTAACTATTATTATAAGTAAACTCAATTTCTCGTTGATTATTTGTCTCCGCTTAAATTCATTTGTTTTTCAGAGTCATTGGATGAATAATATATTTTAAGTTACGTTTCCGATCGAAAACGCTAACCTCAGCAATTTAATTATCATCATCAATACGTTTAAAATCCATGTGTGACCTCTTACTAGATGTAGTACATAGTTTATAAAGCATTTCCTAACTTAAATTAATCTCAAAAAGTTTCAAAATGTATATAAGTTATCACTTGCAATTACCGTATTGTGTTTTATCCCTAAATTTTTTTTCCTCATGCGCAAATGGTCATTGAAAAAGAGAAAGGAAAAAAAAAAATAAATAAAATAGACGAGCCAAGCTGTCTCTGACCTTTCATTACTGGAAGATAGGATATAATTCAATTAAGGGTCGCGCGCTCGCAAGTTAATACAGTAAACTTTCGCAAGTCTTACGCTCGCTTTTGGCAGTTTTACGAGGAATTCGTCTTCTTATACATTTTTTCTCCTTACTCATTTATTTTTCATCATTATTCTAAACACACGTATAAATCAATAAGTAAATGCTCGATAGTAATAATGGAATGCAACGAGTCCGGTCTCCACGAAAAATTCCTTCCTTTTTTTTTGTTCATCGCACGCGCGTCACCCTATCTCGCGCGCTCAATCTGTCGCTCCGCGATCCCATGCACCGTTTAACGGAGCCACGGAACGCGCTTCTCTCAGTTCGTTCGCCCCGACCCGGCGACTATATGTCTTACTTTCTCTCTCGCTTTCTTTCTGTTTGTATATACGTACAATAAACTTTGTAAAAAATGTTTCCTAATTTTACAAAAAAAAAAAAAAAAAAAAAAATCACGGCTCACAAATTATTTTGAGCTGAATCGCGTGCAGCTAGCCCTAGTACAGCATATCCGCGGCCGTCTCCTGTCCCCAAGTGCCGGGGTCTTGCGATGGCTTCAGGTAGTCAACCTCGTCGTCGACGCTCTGCTGGTGTGGTGTCGGCGCGTTGGTTGTCTGCGGCGAGGCCAGCGTAGACACGCTCGCTCGCGTGATGCCGAGCTCGAAGCCCTCCGAAGCCAGGTCGACTTTGCTCGGAGTATAGCTCGCCAGGCCTCCTCCGCCTACGCTTCAAGTAATTCAATAATCGTAAGAAATCGTTTATCAAGCACAGGTAAGCATCGTGCATGCGGGTTAATGGGAATGTATATTAACATCGATACGCAAAATGGTAATCCCGTGAAAACGGGACCTGCTCGTTATCGGGTTGGTTCAACTATAATGGGTAGTGGTGTGTACTCTCGTTGTACGTCACAAGTAGCGTTAAATCCATCCAAAGATTGTCGGCAATTTTTCTACGCCATTTTCATAAAGACGCTCGCATTGTCTCGCGCTCTCCACAATTGCCATGTAATGGGACGAAAATGAGCATAAATGCGTGAAACGACTCTTTCCGGAAGTTGTTTGATTCAAGAAAAAAAAAAAAAAAGAAAAGTAGCAAGTAGAGCACGCAATTAAATTTCGATAGATTTTACAGTGGTATAGGTGGGATGCACGTGGCAGTAACAATTTTCAGAAAAGAAAAAAAGTGCCAACGAACCGTCATCGCGAGAGAGCAATACACCTAACGAGGTGCGAGCAATTAGGAAGACGGGCGGTCCGGCCGTATAATTAATAATTGACGAGGAAGTGCTGCAAACAGCGACGGGAGCGAGCGAATCGCAGTTAAAAAATCTCCGACGCAGAGCCATGTGAACTTGACTCGTCTTACCGTCAGCAATGACGCCGCGTACTTGGTATGGATATATACCTATATACACATCAGCCAAGTACACTCGAGACGGCGCGAGCGAGGAAAAAAAAGGCTCGCCGAGCGATACGGCACAAACACGAGAGCATGATGTTTTGTAACAACATCAAGTGGGCATGGGTCCCGAGCAACGGGTGTATAGGTATATATACTCAATACATGGATAGGTGTATAGAGATAGGAAATTCTTGGGTTTTTTTTTTTTCCTCCGATGTGCAGCACTCACCGAGTAGAGAGGGCAAAGTACCGCTCGGCCGAGCAGCTCCCGATGCCGCCGCCGCTACGTCCTCGGAAGCGGAAGTCTCGGCGTCCGCGTTGCTGCCTCCGCTGCTACTGTTGCTCCCGCCCGTGACGCCCTCGGCCTCGAGCATCGAGGTCTCGCTCGGGTACTCGAAGGTACGCGTCGCCATGTCGTCGAATTGGATCCGATGCTGAAAAACGTCAGAACAACACCTCATCAGTTATACTTTTATAATTATCATCGATAGTATAGGTATATTTATTTATACATCCTGCCCCTGGCGCTACAACAATACACATCACGTTCTTTCGAAAGCACGTATAGATGTTTGTGGGGTATACCGCCGATCTCGTACATACCGATCCTCCTCCACTCCTCTTTTTCAAACGGCTCGCCTGATCATCGCTTGCTTTTACAGTTTGATCACCTGCTGGCTATACCGATCGTAGCATTTTTTTTTTTTCCGGCATAGATATCGCCCGATTTTCATAAATTACGGCTTTTGAAAAAAACAAGTAAGTACGAGTCGCCGAGATGAAAGGGTAACCCACATATATACAATCATCCCGAATTCCGAGCGATAAATCTACACCTATATTTCTCTCTCTCTCTCTCTCTCTCGATTTGGAAAAAGAAAAAAAAATATTGCCGTCGAAATACCAGCGAGATTGAAATCTTTTCCCGAGGTTGATCCGAATTATGGGAATCGAACGCGTTACATGCCACACCGAGGCACGTGTGTTACAACGGGGTGCGAGTGAGAAAAAGGCATATTGGCCGTGAGAGCCAAAAAAGAGGCCCATTCTTTTATTATCCGTATAATAAAGTCACACGGGTTTTCGGCAACGCAGGCAAGCAAGAAGGAGATCGGACGGTATATAGCGTCCTACTGGTCGTTCGTTCCCCTTTTTGTTTTACCTGGTACGTAAAATATAGATGTGGGGGGGGGGGCACAGGTGCGCGCGTGGGCGAAGGTCGAATGTCAGTGAAAGTGGGCGGCGGGGAGGGAGATTGATTTGTCGCGCGCATCGCTCCTCCTCCCCTTTTTTATGATTATTTATTAAACACGAGCGCCCGTGAGTATAACGTACAAGCGTACGTGCGCGCGTGCTTGAAATATTATAACAATAGGCGTCACGCTACACAGCTATAACTTGATATACATATGTCTCTCGACTGATGTAACGTTACGTGATGCACGAGCTTCAACCTCCGCGTTCACGATGCACGCGCACCGAGCTCGTGTTGTATTATATTTTATCGGTACGTAACGCGTGCGGGGAGTCGCCAACGAGCCGCTCTGGGGTGGAAGATACAAAAAAATGCCCAGACTACAGTTAGTACTCCATAGGATAGGTAATGTAGGCTATATAGACTGAAAAATCTGTCGTAAAGTTGGGCAACGCGCGCCGCAGAAGACGTTTAATCGTTTTGTTGGTATAACTGTTTCGGGAGTCTCGGGACTGACGCTTAAATGAGCGCCCCGACCGAGTTGGTACTAGTAGCAGTATTTGTTAATTCGGCAGTGCTATCACCTAATATACGGAATCCACAGAATCGGGGTTTTAATTTCGCGACGGTGCAGCTTACGAATTTCCCACTACCTTCGATGATTTTGTTTACACCAAAGTACGTAAGTTTGGTATACCTATATCTTCATACATATAGAAATATAGCAATAGAGAGAGAGAGAGAGAGAAAATAAAATGAAAAGCTTTTTCGACACTCGGATATTTTATTTGACGCCCAATCAAATATTAACACACCCGCAGCGCACTCATACCCCATAGTCCTATATATGCCGGAGAGAGGCGCATAAGAGGTATATATAAATTCCCGACTATATGTATATGCATGCCGCATTTTACTGCTACACTCTGCCGTATAACGCACCTACATATAGGTACATAGTTACGGTCTCTGTTCTAAAAGTTGCTCAACTTGGGAAATTCGTACCCACATACTAACGATTTTCCATTTTGAAAAGTAAGCAGCAATTCAAAAGCAAAGGAGAAAACAAGATCAACACAACAACCACACACGAGTCATACGCGTTATCATTTGGTCTCGCAACGGAGAGTCGCACCATTGTAAACTACGAGGGGGAATCATTGTCCCAGCGATGATGAGGCGTATGTATACATTGTTTACGCTAGACCCGACAATCGTGAAAATGCGAAAAATGTCCCCGGTACAATTATATATACCTACATAATGCATCTCGATTTAAGTGCGGGAGGGAGAAAGAACGGAACACAAGTATACGTAATCGCCATAAGATATAACATGGCAACTGTATAATAATCCAACATAAGGTAGACATATAATTTACCCGGTGCTATTAAAAAAAAGAAAAAAAGAAAAGCCCACGTTCAGGTTTAATATAAAACACTGGACTTGCACACTTGCAACGAACGTGTGTATATTATTATGTGTGTATTGTGTGTGCAGGGGCGATTAACAATTAGCGGCACTACCGCGGCGGCGGCGTTTGAGCACTGCGCGAGCGCTAACAGTATCGCTTATTATTTCAAGCAGAATGAGAGTTGCACGCATACACCCGTTAATCGCCGAGGCAGGCGCCGCGGTGGTGTACAACAACGGCTCGTGTCTTTTCTTCCTCTTTTTTTTTCCACTTCCCTCTTTGGCTGCAGGATCATGATGACGATGATGATACCTGCATAACTCTTGATTCCGTGGATGTGCGCACTTCTTTTGTCGAGTACCACCGAGTGCTTGTACGAAGAAACGCTCCTATGTGGTGTATATATAGTGTACGGGTACACGTGACTCGAGGAGGAAGAGAGCAGCCGAGGATGGTATACCGCGAAATAAAAGGGGACGCCCGGTCCTTCCTCCCATTCTCTGGCTTTTTTTTTTTTTTTTATTCTCCGTGCGATGTCGAGGGGGAGTCCCGAGGAGAAAAATCGATACGCGAAAGACACCCCCCAACGCCGTTGTGTACGCCGCTCGAGTCGGGAACCCCCAAAGTTGAATCCGAGGCTTCTTTTGTTCGGCTCGCGGGAGCTACCGACTCGATGACGATACAACTCGCGGCACCATATATTTTACTGGTATCGTAATTTCCCCCCCCCCCCCATTCCAATGATACACATCTTTTGAACTCAAATTGATTACTCATTCGGAAATAAAGAGTAAGTGTGCCATCGATAAGAACTGTACAGGTTGACTCGAATTTTGGACGTAAATAAGTAGGCCTCCGTAGCGAGTGTTATTTTGAAATCGCGGAAATCATTTGATACATCGTATATATAGAGGTAAGATCGATCGATCGATACCAGGTCTGATAGCTGAAGCTACATACGAACGGGTTGCTTTATCACTCGCTCCTTTTACTCGATTGCGATGCGTCGCCCGGTGGAAAAAAAAAAAAAAAACATTAGTACCTCGAGTGTTGGGCAATGTTGTCGACGACCTTGCCGTGCAGGCGCAATGAACGGCGACATATAAGACGCGCATAAAAGGAGAGACAACGCCAGAGCAGAGCACATTTAAGTATTTGAGTGGAGAGAGCTGCAGCGCGCGAGTGTCGTAAGGACTCTGTCTTGCACATTAGGCCGACCGACATCCTTGCCACGTGCACGTGTATGGTTATATCGGAGAAAAAAAAAGTTTGGGCTCTGCGCAGTTTCGCTTCCTTTGCTCCTCGGCAGCCGGTGTGTATTAGATTATAGATGTTGCCGGAGGGGGAAATCGGCGAGGGGGTCCGAGGGAGTGCGACGAATCGCGTTGTCGGTGCCCTTCGTTTTTCTTTTTTTGCCTCGCGCGGAATTTGCTTGGTACCGTTACCAGCCGATACATTTTTCATCGCCAAACGAGCCACAATAAATTACACGCCGTCTCGTATTTTCCGATAAATTGTTCGCGCGCTGATCGTTTTTGTTTGTTCTAATTTAATTTTTGTTGGAAAAGAAAGAAATAATTTTTACTTTCAAGGTGCACCTAAGGGCTTTTTTATTTTATTACGGTCACTATACGTGTGTTGACGTAAATAAACCTAATAATAAATAATACACTCCGTAGTAGTATAATCACGTGATAAAATTCAATAAAAGTTTTGGATAACAGATAAGAAACGCTTCCAACTAATAGGCATCCAGTTTATTCTTTTGAAATTTCTCTTAGTCTCGCTCAATTAAACAGTTTACTTTAATTACGTACAAGCATTCATTATCACTATGTTTTTCGACAGCTCAAGTTTATCGTACGATAAAAACAGTTTTTTCTTGGACATTTCACAAAATCATTAAACATTTCGAGGGAAAAATACCACTTGGTATCACAGATATTCTATATTATATAGTTCCATTGACGCAACTTTTTAATTTTTTACTAATTTATTTTAAAATACAATTAAAACTAATTTTGTGATAATTCAATAACGATGGCTGATTATGACTTTCCTAATATGAAAATACACAGAAAAACTAATTAAAGTTTTTAAAAAGTTCAATACATCGATTTTTATTTAATTGTAACAACTGTATGAACGAAAGACTAATATCACTTAATTTTTATCTTTTTTTTTTATTATTTTTTTTTTTTAATGAAATTATCTTGTGATAACATTAATTTTTAAAGATATTATATTCTTAATAGTTATTTGATGATAAAACTAGACTTTGTCACATTCAGTTCAAAATTAAATTTTCTACTTTGCAATACTATAGCGCGATAATACTTGAGCGCATATATACATGCATTGTCGATTTCGGGTGATGACACTAAAAAATAAGTATCATACAGGTATTCAAGAGGTCGATGTCACATGTACAAAGTTTAATGCCACTTATTCTATATATTATTCTCTACACCCGTGAAACATTCCCTCATGTGCTTTAAAATAATTTTTTCTCAAATCTTTTATTATAAAAGTATACAGTAAACCATTCACATGAGAATACCCAAGGAGTGACTAGAAAAAATTGTGCTCATTGTTAAGCCACGAGCGAAAGCCGATACGACGACGAAACAGGCAATTTTTCACGAATCCTCGCAAATCGGTAAAATTACTCCTAATGGAAACAGGTACCGGACGAACTAGGCGTACAAATCGCTGGAGCATCGGTGACGAAGCCAATTTCTCCCATCAACATCCATTTGGTTTCGGGAGGATTAAAAATTCCCGTCGTCAAATGGCAAAAAGGTAACTATATGTATTATGGCTGATGGACAAAGAGGCCGCGAAAAAGAAGTAAAAAGGAGAGAGAGAGAGAGAGCACTCGAGTGCACAAAGAAGAGAGGAGGCTACGTGGGGTGTAGGCACAATAGGGTACGGGCGAAAAACAGGAAATAAAGAGAGCATAACGAATGGTATATACGGCGATCCCTTTGCCCACATCGGCGAACAGCTCTGAGAACTGACCCAAACTCTGATCCCATACTGCGGATGCGGTGCTCATTGTACCCACAAGCAGTGTACAAAGTGCTCGTGCCAAAAGCCATTTTCTCCGAAGACCTAAATTTAATCCTTTGATTAAAACAATTTTTTTTGCCAAGCTGTTGGTCCCGTTTCGAGCTATCCGCGGAGAAAGTGCATCGAAAGTAAACGATGGACAATTTTCAAAATCGATGAAAAGCTCGAGTTACGAGGCTTGGTTTATGCATTTCCGTATCGACTTTCATAGCACCAACAACCTGCGCAACACTAAAAAAAAAAACAAAAAAAAAACTTTTGTACGATGATTTTATCCGTATTGTATATTACACCTATAAACAAATGCACGACGCGAGGGCAGGCTTCCTCGATTCGACCAGTAAATCGCAAAATCCTGGTTTCTCCCTCTGGAGTATATATATTATAGGGAGAGAGAGATGATGGACAACATCAAAACTCGGACAGGCGAAACGGATGATCGACGAGCACTCATTCGGCCATCCACGTCCGCTCGACTGTGACGGGCGCTTTTCATTTTCGCTTGAGCTATACGTATATATGCATATACATATATATGAATGTACATGCATGTATGTGGGAAAACAACCAGCGAATTTTTCCCGCGACCCGTGCGCACTTTGTTTCGCGCTTTTGTGCAAATATGTGTATAAAAAGTATACGTACACGGGGCCGGTTTGCGGGTCTTATGCGTAAAATCGTGCGAAAGGCTTTTTATTTACTCGCGGCGCGAAAGCGAGGTCACGCGTTGGTTTTTCCCGATGCGCGCGTTACATTACCCGCTCGATAGATTTCCGAGAATTCGTCGCTTCGAACCGTCACATTAGGTTTTCTAAAATATCAAGCGTGGCTTCTTTGTAATCGGGCAAAGGTGTATAAGTATACCTACGAAGATTGCATATTTTCACCCATTGGCTTTTCCAACCCGATTCCTCCTCCGCACTTGCCATTTAAACTCACGACTATACCTGAAAAAATCATTTTCTAATTTTTGTTTTCAATCGAACGATCCAAGTTTGGTATCCGGGGAAAAACAAAAAAATTGGCGAAATCGCCCGTGACCAAAACCCATGTCTACAAGGAGCTAGTATTACTATTACCTATTGAACTTACTGTTAAGCATACAAGTGCAGGTGGCGTGTTTGCACAAAATTAAGGATCCCTATGGTATATGCTGGTGTTGATGCTGACAAAAAAAAGGGTAAATGCAAAAGTATACAAGTGCACACCCACCTTGTGGTTTCGCGGTGATCTGGATAGGTTGCTGCGCCCGTTGATGAGGATATTGTCGTTGCAGAAGGCGACGTCGCACGGGGAGGGCGGTCCAGCCGAGTACTCCGTGTCCGAGTCGTCGGTCAGCTGGATGCAATCGATGTTCGACACGATAACGCTGCTGTCGACGGACTGGTACAACTGCTGCTGCTGCTGCTGTTGTTGTTGCTGCAATCGTATTCAAAATAAAACATTATAATATATATTATATACATGTGACGTAAAATTTTTTTTTTAACCTCTTGCTTCATTAATTTCATCTATTATCTCTCATTTTGCGATTTTATTGTTCATAATGCTGTTTACTCTTTGAAAAATTCTAGTCACATTAAAACAGAGTCGGGTATAAAGGGACATACATATTACGTGGAGGCAAAAGACAATTTACTGAGTAAAGGCGAATATGTGTGTGTATAAATGTGCACACGTGTGTTGGTACACTCTTATTTGAGTGTGCACGGGAAAACACGATACACCTTATACACAGAGTGGCAATGAACTTGCGAGGACAGCAAAATAATCGGCCAGCACCGCATGCAGAGTAAGACCAAAGTACAATAGTGAACCAGAAGGAAATTCTCACGAGTTCTCAGGTCTCATTCTATGAATGTATAGATGTTTGCTCTCTCTCTCTCTCTCTTTCTCGTAATACGTATATTTTACCCTAAATAAGTATACCTGGCAACATTTTACTCTAATTCGAATTGTCCTTAACTTCACGCAATTTCTCCAAGATAGACTGCTAGTGGATGGTTATTAAGCGCAGGGAACAATTTATTTTCAATTTAATACAAGCACGTTGGTTGGTGGTCATAGCATTTTGGGATGTGCTGAAACTCTTAATTACAACGGTGATATGGATTTTCCCAGAAATCATATTCGATCTCAAAAAGTGAAATGATTTACAAGTATATAGTACAATTTTTCGATGCGTTTCGTGCAGTTTGTGCCCAAAGTTCGAATGGCGTCATTCCTTACGAGTCGTACTTTGCGCCTTTGGGCGGAAAAGCAATTAGGGCTTGGAAGTTTTCGACACATAAAGAAGTTCCGTTACTTAATTTACTACTTCGATGATACATGCTTTCATGTTATATACGGAAAAATGGATGGGCAATATATGACGGTTCGGGCTTAAGCTCTCAAACCCCAAGTTTCAAAAGCAAAACGTGACCATTTGTCATTCACGTACTCACGTCATATTTTACTTGAAATTGAAGGTAATAACCAACTAGTTAGTCACAACCTCTAATGGTCAGTTTGTTTAAAATTTAAAAATATTAAACGTTGTTGTTTTAGTTTAAAAGTTAAAGAATAAACAACTGAATATGAATTGTTAATATTTTTTTAAACAACCGAATGTTACGGTACGTAAATGATAAAATCGTGATGCGAAAAAAATGGTCACGAAGAATCAAACTTCCGGCTGAAAACGAAATTTTTTTTTTTCCTCTTTATGTGTAGGTATATACAAGTAAGTAATATGCGAGCTGCATCACGACTGTCGACAAAATATAACACCACGGCAGCCCTGCACGGACCCAGTCATCTTGCTCTGCTCGGTTTTTACGGTCCCTCCATACCATCATGCTGTAAGTCCCACACACGCACATCATAGGTATATATATATATATATGTGTGTGTATATTCATAAATAAGCATCCAGTTTCGCCTCTCTCTCTCTCCCGTGCATTCAGCTCTCTTTCTCTCTCTTGGCTCCGCTTCCTGTCCATTTTATAAGTACATTGTACCACGTTCCCTATATACCTACTATTTTTCTTATCGGCTTCCGCCGACCGCAACAGCCTCCACAGCTGTCGTTGGTTCTCTCTCTACGTATTGCATTTAACTTATCATCTCTGATGCGCCCTTCTACAATATACACCATATGGGTGCACTACGCCGCATACCTGTATACGCATATTATATTATATACATATTTATGTGTAACTCATTACGCGCAGCGCGCAAGCTCTCATCCTTCCTTCCATATAATTCCCTCTTTCTCAAGATTTTCGTAATACTCGATACACCGCTAGCTGAACGAGAGATCGCTCCATTTACGATTCGATGAGTTACCATAGGCAAAACTGTTAACAGACAAAACTGGATTTCGATACGCGCTGGCGAAGTCTCTCTCTCTCTCTCTCTCTCCTCCGTTATTTATACATATTTACAAGAGTTAAGCAGCATAGCTGTACTCGTACATGTGTACGTCTAAATTATGCACGACGCGATGGAGAGGCTTTTTTTTTCTTTTTTTTTTTTTTTTTTTTTTTTTTTTTTTTTCGTTTCGAGAAGCCTGTCGGGAAGAATTTTCTCTCGATTCCGCTTCACAGAAGTTTCATGACGGACACCAACGTGCATGCATTCGTTGTGCGAGGCTTTTTTTTTTTTTTTTTTTTTTTTTTTTTCTTATCGGCCGTCAAGATATTCGACACGATAATCGTACGTATTTCATTCGACACACGCTTTTGGACTACATAGTTTTGTTTTGGATTATTTTTAAAGTCTCGGCCGAAAACTCGATTACATTTAATATATATACCCACAAACGATCGAGTTGCTATATCGCACGTAAATGTATATGTGTATATATATCACATGAGATATCGGGTTGTTGGAATGAAAATGTTTTGAACTTTGATATTTGAAAGGTATATTTGCATTGATGGATTTTTTACTTCGTGGCACAACAAATGTATTTTCGAATGTTTATTTTTTTTCTGTACAAAAGATAGTGTTAGGATTGCCAACGAAGTCGCTTTTTTGACGAAAATACCTTTATGGAGCTTTGAGAACTCAACGACTAGTACCTATAGTCGTTAAATCTAGAGCCCCAAATGACCATAAACATTGACTTTTTTTTTTTTTTCTCTCTTAAGTATGAAAATGGTAATTCTCGAGGATAATCGTCCCATTGAAATGAAGTCTCACAACGACATTATATTAAATTGTTTTCCTTTCTCCGAGACAAGGAAGTCCGGGTGAGTTTACTTTATAATACCTATATTCGTTATTGGACTGCTCGGGTCAACAATTATTATCGAGTAAAATAGAGAGAGTCGCGGTACGAATTTTATTAATGTGAAATAGCGCGTTTTTTCAGCTCCATTGTTAGGACGGTTATTTGTACTACGACACTTCCTGACTCCAAGCGTTGAATTTTGCATATACACTACACGTGTAACCATTTTTGTAAAGCAACATGTCGAGCACCTTCTATTTTTTTTTGTTGCTCAATAATCGTTCGCTTACTCGATAAGATATCCAAAAGTGTTGATTCGATATACCCATCACGTGTAGAGAGAGGGAGAGGGAGGCGATTAGTGATAAACTATATAACCGTGTACCGCTCGTCAACGACGTAAGATGACTCGGTCGTAATCCATACAATTCTGTAATGAGCTTATCACCCGTTGTATCATAATCGATTTTCGGGAGCTTTCTCACCGATAGCGTATAAATGCCTTGGCTAAACAAGACGAGCCGAGCCAAGTATAGTTACATCTCGCGACAAACACATACACACGAGCATCGAATCGAATAGGCGTGCGAATGACAAAGAGCCGCGAAATGTGAATACATCAACAGCGGCGACCTGCCGAGGAAACACAATACCCATACAGGCAAAAGCTCGGCTATCGGTATCGGCTTACGTGCCGCCTCGAGTTTTTTTTTTTTTTCCTCTAAATTGATATCCTATCTTCGATTACTCATCGATAGTCACCGCAAGCGGAGTCCGAACGCAGCTGCGGCTAAATGCGCACAACGTGTACCTATACTCTTCTATGTGTATATGTGTAGCTTGAAAATTATTTATCGCTGCCGATTTCCCTGCCGCGCGTGTACTTATACACGACCCGATATTACAGCGACTTTCTCCGCAATGCGGTTGAACAGCACAATTTTTGTTCTCGGTAAATTTAAATAAGTTGTACGACGACGCGCCCATTGGGGTCTATTTTCCCCATCAGCAAAAATATAATTACTCTCTCGGAGAGCACTGCAAGCGCATGCAGCACAGGTATACCCATGCGGGAGCTTTGGTGGTACAGTCGGCCAATATGGGCTTTGTGTCTGGAGCTGAAGAAACGAGTCTACTTTTTTTTTCCCCCCCGTGTACACCTCGTACAAGTACCCGTAAGTATAAGTATATCGCGCGCGTAGGTATAACGAGTCTGAGAACAACAACTAGGATTCCACAAAATACGCGCACGTGTATGTACAGCCACTTGAGCTGGTTGAACTGCATCCATGCATTGTTTGCAACTTTTTTTCTCCACCGTGAGGGCAAAAAGAGATACTCCGTACTCTACATATAGTACAACCTAATATTTTAACACGAGCTTCGGCGCGCCATTGACAAATCGCGCATTAAAATATTTTCACGTTTACGTTCCCATGCACCGATCCAGCGCCTATATGTGCCTCTGTCGCGTCTATACCTACTCTGCACTTGTACCGTATGGTGTTGCGACATTATGCCGAGGTAAACGCTAATATCGATATTAATAATAATCTTGTTTAATGAACCGCGGTAAAAGATACAAATAAACAAAGTGCCCGCTGTACTTACCAAGTGTTATTACGTGAATCGGAGTACGTGTATCGGAGCTTTGCAAAACGAGTGAGACGCGAGCGGAAAAAAAGAGTCGAGGGAGGGGAGGGAATGTAAATTTTTCGTACGAGCCGGCTTTTGTTAAACTCTCCGTTTAACGACCCTTCAAAGGATTCGTTCTCGGTCGACAACGGCGGCAATGGTGCTGGCGAAAGGGCTCGTCAAGCAGGAAACGCAAGATAAACAATCACGCGCGCACAAAGGTATATAAGAGAGAGAGAGAGAGAGAGAGAGAGGGAAGTTGGGGAATAACGAGCGAGCGAGCCAATGGGCAATAAAATATAACGGGCGTTAAAGTAAAACGAGAACGATTTTGAAAGGCGCGCGCTTGAGTAACACCATCTTTTTGGGACCCGTTCCTTTTCTCTTCGCGAAATGGCTTTTCAAACGCTCGCCTCCTCTCGTGTTCGAGAGCCAACTAATTTTCACAACGTGCCCACCCGAGAGAGATAGATATATGCACTTGGCCGAGGATGGCAATTTGAAGAAAAGAAGCGGTCGTGACGCGAACCGATGGCGGAAGTAAATGCAAAGTCTCGGCATACCTACCACCGGGGGAGGGAGAAACTTCTCGTGTAGGGAAAACACAAAAAATTCACCACTACCCGCTACAATCGCTGCTGCTTCTCGGCAAACGAGTTTTCGTTCGAGCTGCCGTTGTCGTTCGTGCCGGTTCAATCGGAGGGGCCGATTTCTCTCCCCGTCATCTCGGATATTTTTGGCGATCGTTCGGTTATGCCTACGGTTTCCGATGCAGCCATGCTACCGAATGATGATATTCATTATAGCAATGAAAGGATCGGAGCACGATATTTAACTCGTACGAAAAAAAAACGCGCGCGTCGACGAAAGACTCGCGTCTATACAGCTGTTATTTTTTTTTTTTTTCCTTTTTCTTGTGCCAGTCTCAACGTCAAGAATTGACAATATCATTCAATTTTTCCAAACTGCAGTATATAGAGGTATACTCATTTGATATTATGCAAGTCTGCTTTTTTACACCAGCAGGAAAAATACGACGACGCACTCGACCCAAAGGTCACACGACAACTTGCGAATGCAAAAAGAAAAAAAAAAATAACAATCAATTAATCATGGGTATATGGAGGGTAACGAGGTATTGATTAGATAAGTAACGAGAGAATGGTATCCCGTGGATGTATGTATATGTACAAACACATCAGCTGCCGAGCGAGAGAGCCGAGCCGAGAACGGTGTATACAGGTGTGAGAGTATATATTATAATATTGTATATGTTCCTAGGGACACACGAGCATCGGGGCTGTGGAGTGCAGGTTCCGCGTATATAAAGCCGACGTGCCACTTTCCTCGCAAGCAGTGTCAACAAATTGTAAACCGTGTCGCGGAACGAGCTTATCCGTTCCATCGGTGCGAATCTTCGCTCGTAAAATTAATTTAAGACTCTTTCCGCCACAGCTGAGCTCCTGACCGTACGGATTCCACGGTAAACCGCTACTCCGTTATTATACGCATTGCCGTGTAAAGAAAAAAAAAATTTTTTTTTTAAATACTCGGGTTCATCCCTAGCAAGAAAACAAGTGCAAAATTCAGAGACCATGTCGTTTTTTATATAGAGCAACGCAAATATAATTACCCTTGGCTTCTCGCGTTTCCTCTTGATGATCAAGCCGTCGTTCTCTATGTAGTCCGGCACGTCCTTTCTGTTGCTAAAGTTGAATACCATCGTGTTGTTGGCCTGGTTCCACGGCTTCGAGTCCCACAGACCGGCGCTCGAGTTGTTGTTGCTGTTGTTGTTCTTCTTGCCCGAAGGTTGAATTTCCTCGGCACTTTTCAAACTCACCACCACTTTCGTAGGCTGCTGCTGCTGCTGTTCTATGCTCTTCACGCGGTTTATCAAATTTTTCTCGATCTCCCTGTTGCTGAGATTTTGCTGGGGCAACTGGGTCTTGGTCGACACGAGCGGCCGTATGATGCCTATCTGCTTTTGAGGGGGTGAGTTTGACTCAGGCTTCTGGCTCCTTATGGTTTTCGATTCGTTGCCTTGCGAGAAAGTCGTCGTCGTCGTCGATTTTATGAGGCTCAGGCTCGAGATCGCCCCGATGGGCTTTGTTTCAGCGCCATCCTTCGGGGGATCTTCTTTGAAGATCGCTTTGTCGTCAGCCTCTGCTCTGACGGGCGATTCGAGGGACGTCGTCGAGTTCAACTCGGACAAGCTGGACGTACTCGGACTTTCCGCGGAAGGTGATTTTAGCCTGGCGCAGCACTCGACTAGCTTGGGTGACGCGAGCTCGCACTCGAAGGAGGCCTCCACCGATTCATTGGGAGTGGACGCCACAGGTCTGGGCAGGTAACTTTTTATGGATGGACTGTCATTGAAACTGAACTGCACTGTCATGCCTGCCTTGCTTATGTTGTCGAGGGCGGACTTTGACACTGTTCTGGGACTGTCGACCACCTCGACCACCTCGTCGAAACTCTCAACCAGAAGAGTTGAGTCCAAGGATGAAGCCGAGTCACTTAACTTTGCCACATCACTCGTGTTTACTGTCTCCACGCTGTTTTGATTATTTAATTCTAACACTGTCTCTTTTACCTGCTCCTCGGAAGGCTCGTCCTTGTTCTGCTCAAAGTCTATTTTGGGCACTTCAGAAGACAGGGGTGATGACAACTTGGACTGCTCGTACTTACTCGTCAGTGGAGTAGAATTTGACTTTTGTACAAAAATGGAAGGCTGCTTGGCGTTGGCTTCTGTCCTTGGAGACAACGGAGATTGAAGCTTTGGCGGTGTGGTCCTTGGTGATGGAATTGGTGGCATGTTACCAGTGGGCGACGATTTAAGATCTAGAGAAGACACTTTTGCCCTTACTGCTGAAGGCTCTGGGCTTGGTATTGGCGAAAACCTTACTTTACTTGGTTCCGGAGAAGACGACGGAGAGTAAGACCTTTCGATCTGCTGAAATTTACTGACCACCAGAGAAACCGACGAAATTATGGGTTCCGTTACGACGCCATCGTTGTGATAAGACTCTTGACTATTTTGCTCTATCAACTCTGCGGTGGGCTTTCTTGTGAGTATTATCTTACGTGGTGAAGTCGTGAGTTTCGCGTTTCCATTGACAAAGGGCTTGGGCTGTAGGGGTGGCTTTGGAATGATTTTCTTTTGGTTTTGGGCCTTGAAAGTGTCATTTATAGTCTTGAAGGTGGCAATTTTAACAGCAACTTCACCCTTTGGCTTTAACTTTTTCACTGATGAACTTTCAAAAATGCGCATAGTAGTTTTGACTAGATCCGGTGGTGGTCTCTCCGTTTCAGCCAACACGGGCTTTATTCTCTTGGGCTTGTTGACAGGTTTCAGTCTATCCTTGTCCAAAAGACGATTCTCAATTTTAACAGTGGTCCTGTCCACCAGGATAATGTGATCGTTCTCCTGCTTGAAAACATTGGACAACACGAGCTTATTGGTTTGCTGATTCTGGTGGTTCTCCTCGGTGGAAGAGTTGCACCTCATTAGGGTCTCCACGCTTCTGGCCCTCTTCATGGTTTCGTTGCCCCTGGCCGCGTTTCTGTACCTCTCGACCTTGGCAGCTGTCCCCGTGACGTTCTTTTTGGCGTACCTCCTGGTCTTTTCCGCTGACTCGTCCTTGTGGTCGAGCAGATCCTCGAGACTGGCCGCCCTCCTGAACGCCTGGACGCTCGCTCTGTTTTTGTTCATCTCCTTGAGCGTCATGTTGAGGTACTTGCTCCTAAGCTTGTCTACAATACCTGGGCCATACTGGAGCTCCTCGGAGCTGTCGCTCTCGCCGTCGTCCTGATGGTGGTGGTGGCGGTGATGCTGCTGCTTGGCTATCTTGGCGAGCTCGACGATGTCGAGCATTTCCTTGCCCGGCCGGCACTTGGGCCTCCCGTTAAACTCGTCTGCCTCGACGACGATGGCTGCCAGCGGAGCCGCGTCTGTCGCTTCGAAGCGCATTGTTGGGCTGGTTGGTGTTGTTGTTGTTGTTGTTGTTGTTGATACTACTGTCACTGTTACGGGGGTCGAACAGGAGCGATATCTAGCGTCTAACAGCGTCGTGGCATCGTCGCCCGAGCTCGCTACGGCAACTGTATTTCTGACGCAGGTGCAGCTGTTAACAACGTCGGAGCTACTGGCTAAGCCGACCCCACCATGAGTCCCGCACTGATGAACTGCTGCCACTACTACTGCCGCCGCTGCTGTTGCGGCATCGTTGCTATCGATAGCAGTAGCGGTAGTGGTGGTAGTGGAGGTGGTAAAGTTGGACGTCGACCTGGTCTCGGTAACAAGCTTGCCGGCTTGATGTAGTTGCTGCTGACGGCGGCGCTGGATCAACTCGAGCTTCCACTGGGGCACCTCGGGGCTCGACGCCGAAGCCAAGTTGCCAAAATCAAAGGAATTGCCAGTGGTGGAACTGTGACAGGAGTTGGTCAGCTGCTGCAGCGTCGAGGCTACTGCTGCTGCGTTGCTGGTGCTACTGGCGCCGCTGGAAGCCATCTTCTCGAGCGGGAGGCAAGCGGCGGAGCGCGCGAAGGAGCCTCTCCCTTTCTCTCCTTTCTCTGCCCCTCTCCGTGCGCAAAGTAGCGATCACCAGCTCTCTCTGCTCCGAGTGAAAGAGAGAGACGGAGCCCACCGCTCCTCTCCTCTCCACAGGCGGCGAACAGGGGTATATATATCAACGCGTTGCGTCTCTTTTGCTCTCTTTCTCTCCCTCGCCGTACAGGTATATTGTGCCAAGTATGGATGTGTGTGTTATACATACGACACAAAAACACGCAGGTTTTAGGTAGGTGTACTTGCTCCAGCTTCAAAGAGTCAGGAAAAATGTCAGCAGCTCCAAAAACGCAAACATGCCTGAAACCATACATTTTTTATTTCAATAAAATTTGACATTTTAGGTACGTATTGCATAGGAACAACTTGAGTAGATAAATTATGGAATAATGGACACACAAACAAACACATGCACTTGGAAAATGACAGGCATCAAGAGCAGGCGACGCTGTCCAAGTGTATAAAAGAGCAAGTACGCGGCATGCCTCGTTTCAATGTGCCAGATGATGTATTTTACACCAGGAGGTCTCTGCCGGTGGATAATATATAAATATTTTCAGCATCTGTCCATATCTTTTGACTTATTCAATCATTACACACACACACACACACACACACACAACAACTAACTAGATTAACGAGAGCAAGTGTCAGTACCTACATTAGATTTAAGATTTGTTTTTTTATTCCGTATGTACCTACTTCATAGACATGTAAGTACAATAATAGGCGGCCACCGACTGACTGCTGTGCTGCTGTTTGGCTCTGGCTCTCTATAGCTGGCGTCGTCTTCTTGTTCAGGGCTTCGGCGACTGCTACATACACTACTTGTAGACTTTCCTGCGTGTAACATTATCTTATCCGTATATAATTACACGCGCACTTGAACTTGCTAATTGTTGTTGACATTTGAGACGCTACGTTATACATGTACACGTATATACATACATATACGTATATGTCCACGCACGCCGCGTCGGCTGCAGTCGTATAGCAACAACAGCGGCCGCACTGGTCCGCATATATGCACACACTCTGACGCTTCTCTCTCGTCCTCCACAGCATCCGCAATTTCCTTCCTTCTCTCCTCTCTCTCCCGAGCTCAAATGCCGTCTCTCTCTCTCTTTTGCTCCTGCGCGGTATATATTGACTAACTATTGTTTACCATAATGTTGTACTTGGCTTATACATAATTATACCGCAATGTAATATTAGTACCTATAGCTTATGCAATTTTTATATGTTAAATGTTATGTACCTATACTCATATAGATACTTGCTCGAAGAAAAAGAGCCACACGACTTTCGGACATACACTTTATAGGGTGATGCACCGGTTATGCCTAGTATATCCGTGAGAGTATATTATGACTTTCAAATTATATTTGAGTAAGTTGTACCTATAACATAATGTTTATTTATGTCTTCCGAGAATTCAACATAAAACAATACAACGTACATGCGGCATAATAAATGAAAATACAGTAAAATTAATGCGTTGCGAGAAGAATTTGTCGGTAGAGCTGAAAAAAAAAAAAAAAAAAATTAAAAAATTAAAATTACATTTAATTTACTCTATTATCATACGGATGCGATAACAGATAGCACAGAATAAAAAAACCTTATCACCGTGTGTTCCTGACACTTATGACATGATAATCGATTTTACTAAAAATTTTCATTTTTTTCTCGGAAAACAACAAATTCTTTGTACCTGTAAATAGTGGATATACAAATATACGTAAGAACCTCTCTTTTTCCAAACAACTGTCTTCGAAATTATAGTTTTTTTTTTTTTTTTTTTTTCAAATTTTAACCTTTTAACCGTGTTTCAATTAAAAAAAAAAAAAAAAAAAAAAAAAATACATTTCCTTACTCAACAAGTTAGCAGTGCAGTTCTTTAGTAATTTCGTGCTTATATATACGTACCTATGCATTTTTTTTTCGAGCAAAAAAAAAAAACAATTTTATTGACAACCCAGTAGGGACTGTTCGTTATTTTTACAGTCCGCTCATAATTATTTTTTATCGTACACCTGAGACTCAAAACCACGGGGACGCGAGAAGAGCTGCTATTATTAAAAAAAAAAAAAAAAAAAGGTATACACTTACAATTAGAAATGCACGCAGAACTGCGACTACGTCAAAATTAAACATATTTAATGATAATACCTACTATTGTCCGTTACGTTGGGAAAAAAGAAAAAAAAAAATTCAGCAAAAGGAGTTACGTGGGGAAATTATTGCACTCCTCAGCGGGAGGGTTTTGTGGACCGCGAAGCAAGAAATAATGTGTATCATAATGGCAATGTTGGCTTTAGTTAATTTTCTTCTTAAAAAGTCTTGAATTTAGAGAGAGAGAGAGAGAGAAA
>NW_019379628.1:0-14490 GCF_000648655.2 Copidosoma floridanum | reverse complement strand
ATATATATATATATACCTACTTGCAAGCTGGAGCCATTACAACGAAATTTATACTCTCTCCATAGCGGCGAGATAATTAAGCGTACATTATGTACTAAATAAACTACATTTATGTAGTAAGTACATGCGTGCATAAACGAACCTCGATGTCTCTCCTGTTTTTTATTTTTTTACTTAAGTGGGAAAGCGATGGTCGAAAACTTGAGCTATAAAAGCGTATAAAAGCATTTGAAAATGAGATAAGTAATAATAATAACAATATATCTCACTCGGTACAAACACCTTGAAAACACACTATATCGACCCATTTGGAATCGTTTGTATTTAAAATAGTATTTAACAGAAATACTACATAGAAAACCACAATATTGCTACTCGTAGGTATCAACGGAAAAAAAAAAAAAAAAAAATCATTCAAGTCGCACTACTACACGTGTGACGCGTATAAGTCTTGATGTGGGAAATATGTAGTAGATTTTTTTACCTATGATCGAAAGTATGGTATTATACTTATACATACACAAGACTAAAATGTAAAGCATCAGCATCGTAAAATAAAAAAATAATCGTTTCTCACGCGTCAATTTTATACGTACATGTATACACATATTAGTGAGTGTAAGTGCAAAGTAATAGCGTAAAAAAGAGGAGGCTATATCCCAGCCGTGCTCGTGACTTCTCGAAACCGCAAAAGAACCAGTTTCGCAACGGGGACCCGATTCTCGGGACTCTGCAGTTGTCCAACTGCAACCGATGCTTGCGACCAACACGCGCCATTTTACCCTGGCTTGTACCACGCGTTGTCAAGATACCTACTTCGCAAAACGTAACATGAATGTAAAACCACTGCATTCAAGTTCAATGGGTGTTACTTATGAGGCTATGAAAAATTTTTTCATTGGGATATAATCAAACGTAACTTTAAGTAAATTTTTCATAATTATTTGTGAGCCAATCGATTACGCATTTGTAACGAATAATAATTTTCTGTTGTCGATCAAGTATGCGCTCATTACAAAAAAATCTGTATACTTACCTATGGGTACACCTTCGAAAAAGTTTAAAATAGCGCGCCTTTCGTTTGAAGTTGGAAGTGTTGGAACCAGTTTACCCACGTTCCACACTGCTTACAACATGTCCCCGCCTCGCTTGACTATGAAGTGCCGAGTATTGACATTAGTGCGTGAACTAATCGAGTGTATTTCTTCTTTTTATTACAATTTTTTAATCAAGCGCCGTATATGAATCAGAATCCAGTGTTTCTTACGAGCATCGCAATGTCTACTGCCGAAGTTTCGGAACACGCTTCAAACTCAAACGGTTCGTACACAACAGGTTAATTTTGAGGTTAAGATTGTACTTTTAATTGTTTCAAATATATTTGTGATAAGTCAAATTATTTCACAGATGAGACTGATATTGAAATTAAAATGGAAGTGCCCGAAAGGTGTGAAGAAGAGTTTACTTTTCAAAGTGTCAAAGGCATTCAGCCTCAAGTTATTATTCATGATCCAACATTTGGTATTTGGACATCCGAAGCTGAATCTTGTTTGATAAAGTTGTACAAAAAGTACAAGCCCATGATTGGCCAGCATACAAGGTTTAAAAGTTTTCGAGACATGTTTGATACAATTTCGGCGGAAATGAAAAAATATGGATTCTTCTTCAGTCCACAAAAGTGTGAGAACAAATGGAGGGTCATGGAACGCAAGTACAAAACCTTGGCGTTGAGAGAAAAACTAAAAAAACCTGGCCGAATAAAACATTATGGACGCTGGCAGCACAAAAAAGTATTTGATGAAATATATAGCGAAGAAAACAAAAATATTTATTTGGAGGTACGTGTTTCTTCATCCTAAAGAGCTTGTTTCTTTCAACTTTTTCTTAAAATATCTGAAAAATAAAAATGCTTCACAGAAAGATGCAGCAACTGAACAATCTCTGAATGTATCTGCTCCAAAAGTAGATGCATTCTTCGACTCCATGCCAACGGAAAATGGACAAACTTCATTGACAGATATTGTTAAAACTCAGACTAATGCGATCCTTTCAGAAGTAAGGAAAATTTTCAACGATGCAGAAAACAATCGGGAAAGGCGACACTTGGAACAAATGATACTATTTAAAAACCTACTCAATGTGCAAGAGAGACTTTTAAAAATCGAAGAACAAAAATTGACACTGAGAAAAGCAAGTGTAGCAGTGATGTCGCAAAGTATGAAACACTTTACTTAGGTAATTTTTCACCAAAGACTAATCGTTGTAATATAATTAATAGTGACCGAGAGTGTTACTTCATATTTTTATACTTGTATTTGTAAAATGTGCGAAAAGTGATTTTATCATAAGAGTAACTGTAAGACATAAGTGCCAGTAGAGTGTGCAAACACTAGGTGGAGTTGAATTACTAAAACCTAGCTTATAGTTTTTTTTTTTTTATATTACAGTGTACTAACCTCTGAGAGGTATGTACACCTAGCTTATAGTTACATCAAATTGATTTAAAAAATTTTTGATTATTTTTAATTTTTAACTAACGTTATTGAATGAAATGACCTTGAGTGAAATTTATTGTGTCCTTTAAATTTTTGAACCAAATAAAAGTAACATAAATTGAGGTAATGACAAGTTTTGAAATGTATAAAGCTATGCTTTGGCTTTTTTTTTAAGTTATGGGTAAAGCACAAAGTTTAACAATGGGATGCATAATGTACACTGAAAAATCGAATTTATTTTAAATATCTATATTTTGTGTGATACTTGATTCTTCAATATCAAATAAAAAAAAGTTCTGTAAAACGATTTCTCGATGAACTGAAGCATAAATGTTTTTGTAATTTAACTAGCTACAATGACATAATGAAAAGTAATTTACGTTTTTTTACGATTCATTACTTTAAATTAAAAACAGTAAAACTAAAAATTATGGTTTGAAAAAAGTTTTGAATTTGTTATGACAATAAAAAAACTCTGACCCTCTCACTACTTAGCTTTAAAAGATAAAAATGTTTCTTCTTTCTAACTCCCAAACTCAATATCTTATGAGAGTATCTTTTTTGTAAATCGCACATAATTTTCGCGAGAGAATCAAATAAGTAAACACTCCAGATTGCGCAAAATAATCAGTCACACTATCGATGTGCCTCAACTGATCCACACAACCATACCTGCATTCGTTTTATAATATTTTCCTTTTAAAAGTCCATTTTAATGTAATTTTAGAACTTATTTTGAGATTGTGAAAACAAATATCACTTTTCTAATAGTTAAAAATCACTTACTATTTACGTACACGAGATAAGCGTTACATTATTTTTCTTATCTAATTAAATTATTTTTCTTCGAATAACAATTATCATTGTTTTCATATCTTAATTTTATTGTTTACTAGGCGCTCATTATCTAACTTAAAAAAAAAAAAAACAAAGCTGAAAAGTCTCGGTAGGTATTCGATTTTATTTCTTATTAATGACGTACGAACGAGTTTACGAAATTCCGGTCTAAAATTAAAATTAAAAACATAATGCATAATGTATAAAAGTATTGTGTATCCTAGATCAGCCAGATGTCAAATGTAGAGACCAAGTAATAACGTACAAATAATAATAACTTCCTGCTCAAACTGCGAATGCGCGTCCCTCGTAAAAATTTATTATTATTGCGAGAGTTAAACTCAAGGGTTCCTGTTTTTCAACGCAATAATTCAAATAACAAAGTACTTAATATTGATCAAAATTAAAACTCTCGCATCTATACGGAACAAAGTAATTTACATTAATGGCGAAGTAGATACGTGCAACGACTGGTAAGACACGATCGATATACCTCTAAACAACGATAATTAACTTTCTGATAAGTACTTACTTGCATTAAAAAGTAAACCTGCTCCCGCAAGCATGCATAATAACGTTCATCATGTGAAGTTAAAACGAAATTTCGAAGGGATGATAATTGCGCGAAAATTTTTTTAGAGGGAGAGAAAAACTCGTGCAACAGCAGCAGCAGAGATGGCGGCACCGGGTGGACTTTCCCGATGTAGCTGCGAAACCACTCAGAATGTCAGAGAGAGAGGATACGGCACAAGCGGTCGCGGCGGCCCCTTCTTTCTCTCTTCTTCGGGCTCTGCATGCATGCAGCTGAGCTGGATATTATACATAGCCATACCTACAATGTGTAAAGGAAAAAGAGCGCGGGTGAGTATACGTATATAGCACTTGGTAAATGCAGGGAAGGCCAGCCTATAGCTGTATAATAGCTGCAGAGAGAGCCGAAAAGAAGGGTAGGGAGTAATAGGGGAGGACACGCACACATGCACACAATGATAATCTCACATATATATTGTACACGCCAACGCGGGGGGAGAGTGACTGTGGGTATATATACTTTACCTATACGCGAGCGTGAGAGATATATACCCTATAGGTGGACGGACGGCCCAGCCGGAGCCAGGCCGACCGACAGTCGAGCCGCGAGCAGCCCCACGGTAAACAGCTCCAGCTCTCGCGTTTCATTATCATTTCTTGTGCGCGTCGTGAGTAAGTACACGTTGATGCATGGACCATTATTAGTATTACTGACAGCTGCAAGGTAGCAATAAAATGCTGTAGTAATACTAAGCACACGGTTACCCAAACAACAACAACAACTGTAACGTCTAACCGATGCGCGCCGCAGCTCTCGATGCATTTCGGAGCATCACCTGCAATTGCTGGCAGAGGTTGAATGAGCCGCGAAATGTGGGCGAATTTGCAGGGTGCATGCAGCATCAATCGTCACTGGTCTCCAGGCGATCCTCAGCGCTTACGTTGCTGTCATCGCCAATACCGTGAACATCGGCAACCTCAGTAGTGACAGTAGTGCAACGACATACAAAGACAATCATCATCGAGGAGAGCGCTGCACCATCACCAGCTCGCCCGTTATATGTATCGGGCAGCGATGCATTAGCGCGATAACAACAACTGATGTAGGTGACTGTATAACGTTGTACGGTTTTCGGTCGCCTCGTTGGCGTGCAAGTTTGAGTAGGTACTTGAGTACTTACTTACCCAAGTGTTTGTGCTAAGGGGTATTGAAATTATATATATACATACTTACCTACATTACAAGAGGAAGCGAAGCGCCGAGCGCGTGACGGCGTGATATCCTGCAGCCTTGTATATAGGCAAAGGTAGTGCGCGGTCACAGTGCGCGCGTTTCGTTCGCCGGTGTGCAACAACTCTGTAGTTTACGGGCATTTGCAGGGACGAGGGAGCCCGATCCACAGGTACATAATAAGTACATATACATTGGTAACTGAATTGACCGTAAATACAAGTATTTTGTTATAAAGTACGGCATTGAAAACTTCATGCGCTCTTTCTCTGTCTGGTTGACTGCACCCTGTACGATATATTATATTATAAGCACCTTACCCTGCCCCTACTTATACTTATTTTATTTAAGCATAGGTATACATTAATATATATTACACGATATGCTCAAATTTCACGTGCCTACAGTAACCCATATGTCCCGCGTACACCTATAAAGCTCTCGTATTATGCACAAAGGGGATAACGATTACGCGTATATATTATATAGGTAACACCCAAGTAAACGTATACCTAACTATACTTACCTACGGTGTTACGGTGTACACCTGCAAACTGCGTGCGACCGAAGTAACGAAACGACAGAGTGTCCGTTATCGCGATCGAACGCGACACCCGAGAGAAAGAAAGAAAGAAGGAAGGAGCCCCCCCACGACAAAGTGTAGCAGTGCAGATGTCGTTATTATACTTTGCCAATTTTAGGCCTCAAAGATCGGCACTGCACTAAACAAAAGAAATCCCGTGCCCGTAAATATTCGTATCGCCACGTATATACATGTATAGTTTGTTCGCATAGTGCAAAGAAGCAAAATTAGCTTCATTATAGGGGGGGATGGGGTCGAAAAGGTGTTGGTGGTCCAAAGTCGGAGCGCCGAACGGGTGCCCCCTGACAAAGAAAATCGGCGATCGGTCTCACGTGCGCGCGCCAAATATATGTATAGGTAGGTATATGTGCCCTGCAGCAGGCCGAGAAGGAGTCTCGATCTCTGTTGTTGCTCTTTGCCTCGCTAACAGTACTTGCTTGCTTTCCTCTCTCTCTCTCTCTCTCTGCAACGGAACATATATATAATATACGGTCGGCAGTCCTCGTTCTCTCTGCCGCCTCCTCCTTCTTTCTCTTATGCTATATACTTATATATTATATGTTGTTGCTCCTGATGCAGTCGCGGTGCTCCGATCATCGAGGAAAGAACTCCATACTAAGTACACCTATATATACTTACTATCTACCTCCTAGGAGGCCTTTTATCTCGCTTCCTATATACATAATGCAAGTATAGTATAAGTATAAGTGCAACGACTCACTCTCTTGTTGCGCTGCTATGGGAGCGCTCTTCTCCTTGGAGTCTTTCGGCGCGGCGGTGTCCTTATATTTAACATTACGATATACTCGCTTCCTTCCCGCTGTTTAAACAGCGACTATATTATTTATGGACGCTACCTCTTATACACCCACTTGTATAGCTATATAGGTATTCGTAATTATATCGGCTAAAATGGCCCAGTGGTTGGTGCCAACTGTATAGACATTTGCACGGAGGATATTACGAGTAGGCATATAATATAGCACATGCACAGGATAATATACATACACGTTATATACGTACAGGAGTGTATATATACATACGTATAAGCTAGGCTCCTTATTATTTTGCTGCATGGAGGAGGAGGGGGCCTCCATCGCAGAGTCGTCTGGCCGGTCTCTCTTTCGCTTTCGCGTTTGCTTGTGTTCCCTTATATTTATATATACATATAGGTACACGCTCACGAGTCCAACACTATACTGCTCTCGTGAAACCGCAGAGAACCATGTAATATATATATGTATATATATTATACTGTACGTGCATGTACCTATATACATACAAAACTCCTCTATACGCTCTCTCTCTCTCGCTATTTTTTCCTCCTCCTCTGATAGCTGATGTTGCAGTTGCACTCTCGCATATGCATTATATACATAGGAAGGTAAGTAGACGAAGGTATACGCGGTCACACGGAGTAGGTATAGGTCCTCGGACCAGCTATTCGTCTCTCTCTCTCTCTCTCCTATATAGCATCTTCCCTCTTATCCTTCCGTGATACATGTATAGGATGTGTAGGCATAGGTATCTCTACTTATTTATAAGTATACTCGATGCAGGTAGATAATACTTGCAACCCGAATCGAACGATAACGTATAGAGAAAAGGGCATGGGAAATCGCTTGGTTTTGACAACAATCCCCGCGATAACGATATATACCTATATGCTCCAGTAACCGCATCAGGAAAATTAAAAAGATCTCTTTATTTCTCGCCCTCTTCCTCCAGAGTTCGCCTTTTTCAATATAATATAATGTGTCTCCGGTTGTAGGTACTTACCTCGATGCATCCACGAAACCAGTACCAATTCATCGTCTCCCGCACGGGAAAGCTAGCCAGTTTTTCCAGTGTATACCCATAATACTCTTTAAATCGAGCTTTTCCCACTTGGCACATGTTTACACAACGTAGCTGCAACCAACGTTGTCTCTTCATGTACACCTATATACCTATAATATGTACATGTACATACTGTATACATCAGCTGGTTGTAAGTTCAATAACAACAACATTATTTACGCGTACCTACATCGGCATGGTTTTTGAACATTTTTTTTTCCCCCCAACATTCGGCTTACGCTCAATAAACAACTTTTATACGGCAAGATTTTACAGACTTTAATACTTAATATAAGTACTTAGTTGCTTGCTTCGCATTTGTTTTGTCTCGCCGGCGTTAATTTAGGTAAATACTTTGTACCTGTGGGCATTCATACCGATCTCACACGTGTCGCATTCCTTTTCCAGTCCAAGTTATTTAAATATGTACTATCGATGCCGCGCAAAGAAGTTCAACGCGATGTACTTAAGTATTTTGTGCTCCTCTCTCCATGATGATCCTGCCTTTCAGAGTCCATCGCTCTATTCTATATACCCTTTTTTTTTTTTTTATATTATAGTGCTCTACGTCCGGCTCCTATAAAGGGCACTACTATGGGCACTTAGCACTTGGGAGAAGGAAGGGAGGCCTCCCATTACTGGGAGGGGGGTAGGGGGATATTAGGCAATTTTGCTGTGAGGAGGTCGCCTAAAACCATCCTCGAGGAGCATTGCGTGGTGAAAAAGCACATGTGAACAATCACAGAGGTACTTGCCCGACAATGTCGCACTATGGCCGGGAATTGAACCACGGTCTCCCGCGTGCCAATCCACGACTTAGCCGACCGAGCCACCGCGCGCTCATTCTATATACCTACTCTCCCCCAACAACCATACCACACGCCTATTAGTAATTTTATCCTATACATATATGTATACCCAACACATATATTATTATGATGATGGTAATGACACATGGTTACGGAGGCGCACGTGTTTGCCCCCATATCGACGGCTCCTACGAAGAATCGTACTCCAGAGGTTCCTACGAAGAAACGTACTCCCCGAGCCTTTCAACGAAGAATAGCATACGTCGGTATATTCCAGCGAAGAATCGTACGCGCAGATATATTCCGACGAAGAATCGTACGCGCAACTTTTTTCCGACGAAGAATCGTACGCGCAGATATTTTCCGACGAAGAATCGTACAGGCCACTTCTTTCCGACGAAGAATCGTACGCGCAGATATATTCCGACGAAGAATCGTACAGGCCACTTCTTTCCGACGAAGAATCGTACAGGCCACTTCTTTCCGACGAAGAATCGTACGCGCAGATATATTCCGACGAAGAATCGTACAGGCCACTTCTTTCCGACGAAGAATCGTACGCGCAGATATATTTTGACGAATAATCGTACTGTCTGCATTTTTCCGACGAAGAATCGTACACGTCGCTTCTTTTTGACGAAGAATCGTACGCGCAGATATATTTTCACGAAGAATCGTAAAGGCCACTTCTTTCCGACGAAGAATCGTACGCGCACCTATATACTGACGAATAATCGTACAGGCCGCTACAATAACATTTACATAAAAAATACAAGAATAACACTATGGTGCCATTATCGTTATTTAGTCACATATTGGTAAAATAGTTTAGTTATTAGGTAGGGTATTTAAGTTATATTTTTTAAGGTGTACTTTTTATAATAGGCATGTCATTTTTTTTCCTTCAATTGCCGTGCTGAATCGAAGTATCTAATGTTAATGTTCGCTTGGTTCTTATACTTTATCAGAGCTCAAGTTTTTTGTTTTCGCTAGAAAATTTTAGGTCTTTTTTTAAATTTTGTGCTGTTTAAAAGTATTCGGTGCAGTAAAAGTGGAAGTACGGATAATGAATGATATGATTAATCTGGTAAGTAGTAATGTATAATGAAAATATTATTGTTTACAGTTTTTTGCAATAATGCAACACATTGCTTTTAGTCCTACATATACTTAGAAAAAATACAAGCTTAATAGTTATAAAATACTACTAAAATAGAAATTGAATACTGATTTTACTACAATTCTATAATTAAAATTACAAACGAGCAAGCTCACTAAGCTTGCATCACCTAGTGATTCTAGCTTGCCTTACGAATATAATACTTATAATTAACTTAATGGAAGGCAGGCAAGCTCTCTTGATTATCTGGTGATACTTAATCGCATTCAATTATTTATTAATAAATCAAGCAAAGACGAGTAATTTTTTTAGATTATCTGGTTTGAAGATCAAAGAGTTTTAAAGTGTTTTTTATTACTGTGGTTTGGTTTTACTTTTTAGGTTTTTAACCGTTTTTAAATATTGATTAATAATCTAGGGGAGTAACTTTTATGGGTTATTACGTTTTAGTTTGTAAGTTTTTACCAACAACTATATTTATGTATAAGCAACGTATTACAAAGATAAATCTCTCAAGAGATCGAGACTTTTAGGTTATTAATGTTTTGTTGAAAGTAATAGCATTTTTATTTCATAAGTTAGATAATAGTAGTTTTTGTGTCTGGTAGTGTATGTCTTTCGGGTTTGGTGTTTACCTTAGATGGATGCGCACCAGGTGCGAGCTATATTTTTTCCACTGAGGGCACAGTAATAATGTACATGATTAAAAAAAAGGCTAAAAATAGGAAAAGTAACTACAGCTTAACTAGAACAAGTATAAATGTTCCTCAGGTCTTGTGCATGCCCTGGCAACATGTGTCATCTGGTATGAAAACTACTATATAAACCCATTTAAATAATGTGCAAGTCATTTTTATTCAAATAAAACATTGTGCTTTTCATGTATCATTGCGTATACGATATTAATTTACTATGCTTTAAATATCTATGTAGCCAAGATAGAGTTAGGTTTAAAAAACTTTGGTTAAAAAGGGATGAAACTTAAGGAGCTGCAGATTTTTGGTTTGAAAATCTCTAGCGTACTTTGATGGTTTTCGCGGTTTTAAATCACGCAACGGTACTATGACCGGTTATTCTGTCGCAGACGCTATTTTAAAATGTTCACAGTACTTAGTTATTGGGTTTAATTTAAACCTAATAACTATGTACTGTGAACAACTTAAGCCTTATCACCCTGTACTCCAAACACACTTGATCCAATAACCTTCTTTTATAAATTCAGTTTGTAAATAAATAAATTAATAATAAACAATAAATTCAAACAACTTTAAAAAAAAAGCAAATTACTTGCATAACGTTATTAACATAAGCTACTATGACCAAGGAACCCAAAGCAATTAATAATTACATTATTAATTAATAAAAAATCGATGAAGACTGAAGCGCATATTACTATGTAAGCCGAGACACTTTAAAGCTCCTTTATTAATTTATAAAGCATTGCTAATTTTCATTTTATCTGCATCGTCCTCTGCCACTTTCGTTGAAATGTTTACTCATGAGAAATCGTTACACAGAATTGCGATAATTTTTCTTTTGTTTGAGTCGTTAGCCAAAAATTTATCCTGCGAAAAGGCTACTTTTGTGTTTTTATCAAAATCTATGTCACGTGAAAGATTTTTTATTCGTCGCCTGGAGCGCTCACAATTTTTCAAATTGTTTGTCGGGTTCTCGGGATGATTATCAAAGACAACGCACACATCTCCTGGGTAATGCTTGCGAACATACGAAACGTATTTTAAGCAAATACTGTCGATGGATTCGTCAGTGTGTCAAATAACTTGATGTAAAAGCCAACCTCCGTCTATTACGTAGGCGATATCGTGCATTGGCAGTGATGTCTCTGTAAATAAGTCATGTAATGCCGATTTCTTTGTTTTTCTCATTCCTATTATACAGCTGTGTAGTAATAATATTAGCTGTGTAGCTGTGAAGCGGGATAAAATGTCTGTTAAATTGCGAATCAATACACAACTACAACACAAAAAATTATAAATATAACATAATTATGAAAACGCAATAAGAAAGTTAACATTATTCTCACACAACTCGTGTGAATTTTACCACTTTTTCTCTATCAAAGATTCCAGTAAATTGAAAAAGGAAATGCACTTGGAATTTTTTTTTTAACGTTTATAACAATATATTGAACAAATGTTTTATTATGCAATGTAACATTATCCTTGTAAAGATGGTTAAAACATTTTATCTTTCAAAAATATAAAAGAATTGACAAAGAGAAAAGTTACGAAAGGCGCAATCGTAACTTAAGTAATACTAGCACATAATATACAAGCTTATAATTATGCCCAATGTTAATATTATTGAGCGGTAGTACAGATTTAAAAAAAAAAACATCAATTTTGGTCCATTAGCTTACGAAATATCGTTATTTTTGACGACCGTTCGTAGTTTGAAACCTCTCGCTCGGAAACACCACAGCTGAGCTGCGTTAAGGGAGCGTGGCCAATCTAGGTGGCGGCGGCTGCGCGCCTCAACTCGCAAAATTACCCATTACAGTTTCTATTTTTTAAGCAACTTCCACCCTGCACAATAAATCGAAACTTTGCTTAGTTGCACCTGAAGTATTGAAAATTATGGTCCCAAAAAAAATGGCAGTTTCCCGTGCCCAAAACTTTTTTAAGGCCGTTTTTCAAATGCACCTTTTTTTCAACTAAGCTGCGGTTTGTAAACCCTATGCATCCGAGCGTGCTGAAATTTTGTACAGTTGTTGACAACTACTAAAGCTACAACTGTGCCAAATTTCAGCTGTTAATCATACTGCAAACGAGAGTTATGAATTTTCCAAATTTTGGCGAAAAACCGTGGTTTCTGGCATTTTGCGGAAAAACCACTTGGCCGATTGCAACCAACCCGAGCTCATTTTATTCCTATTTTTGCCACGCACAATGTTACCGAAGCCTTTTTTTTATTTTCAGGTCTAATGTTCGTTTCCGACGCAAAAAACCGTGTTTTACCATTTTTACCATTTTTTTCGGGTCATTTGCGGAAAAAATTTTTTGTTCGGTTTAATTTTAATCGAAAGGCATTGTCTTAATCTATCAAATATATTTTTTTNATTTTAAATTTTTACATGACCTAACAAATTGACCATCTTTCAGGTGGCTTGGGCGGTTGGTACTGTACCTAGGGTAAGGTGTAATATTTAAAAAAATTATTAGTCAAGCATCTCACCTGTGACTAATCGTAACGTTGTAATCATTAGCAGCCTTCACATACATTGAAAACATATTCTGGTTTCGATTCTGTCCTCCACAGTTATCAGTAAAGAACGAAAATTGTTGAGTTCCACTCTCGGCCTTCAGTCTGATAAAGTTTAACATGTGCGATGCCATTTCATTTGAACCACGCCCAGCAACAGTCTCATTCCATAAATAACATCGCCCAATTCCAGAGCCAACATCAAAAACAGTAAAATTATAAACACTCAATTTCGAGTAATGATACATGACAGAGACTTCTGAGCGTGGCGTCGACAGAACCTTTTGTAAGTCAAAATTAGCGCAACACAGCGTGTTATCTTTCTTGGATCGTTCTTTTTCACACGCCATTAATCTGCGAGCTTCTGATTTATTACGCAAGTGAAAATCNAAAATAAAAATATTTAAAAAAATTATTAGTCAAGCATCTCACCTGTGAGTAATCGTAACGTTGTAATCATTAGCAGCCTTCACATACATTGAAAACATATTCTGGTTTCGATTCTGTCCTCCACAGTTATCAGTGAAGAACGAAAATTGTTGAGTTCCACTCTCGGCCTTCAGTCTGATAAAGTTTAACATGTGCGATGCCATTTCATTTGAACTACGCCCAGCAACAGTCTCATTCCATAAATAACATCGCCCAATTCCAGAGCCAACATCAAAAACAGTAAAATTATAAACACTCAATTTCGAGTAATAATACATGACAGAGACTTCTGAGCGTGGCGTCGACAGAACCTTTTGTAAGTCAAAATTAGCGCAACACAGCGTGTTATCTTTCTTGGATCGTTCTTTTTCACACGCCATTAATCTGCGAGCTTCTGATTTATTACGCAAGTGAAAATCATAGGCCGGTTTTTGTTTGACCTGTTCCTCTTGCGCCAATAATTTAAACGATTCACATTCAACGCACCTGTACAAATATAGTGTCAGCAATAGAGTTGAAGACTTGTGTGTTCATATAATATTTTTGCCACTTACATACAATATATTATATAAAGAAAATCAATTTACCACGTAACTATCAATATCGATTGATGAGTCAAATTTCAGCTAACTTAGATTTTATGCGAAAATAGATGGATCGAATTAATTTTCCTTCAAGTATATATCTGAATACGCTGGAAAATTTATATGCAAGATCGCAGTAATACAAATGTATTAAAATAGTAGAAAATAGCTTAAAATGTGAGGAAATGGTACATAAAAATTTCAAAAATTGATAAAACAGGGTTTTTGCATCTAGAGCGAAAAATGGAGGACGTATAAAAAATTTTCGAACAAAAGAAATATGAGCAATTAAGAGACGAAAACAAACGAGACTTGGTAAGGTCGAATATGTTTTGCGATCCCCCCACAAAATGTGAAAACCGTATTTTTGGAGTAAACTTCAAATATATCTTAGTCACGTTCTAAATAATTTACAGAATTAAAATTAAAATAGGTTATAGGTATACTAGCTTTTAATGTATTATAAAGTATTCGCGTTACAGTATTTTGTAGTTTTTGCGAACTGTCGCGATTCATGAAAAAAAGGCATTTGTAAAAATGTCCCAAAAAAAAGTTGACCGGTAAAAAACGAATTTTCGAACTGGTTTGGATTCGCAATTAATTTTCTACATTGCCAATATTCTCTAATTTTACAAATTTACTTCAAAATTAATTTAACAAAAAATCAAATGTTCTTACTCTTGATGTGCTGACGTGCGTGGTCGGGAGAGCCGCCGCCGTGGCAAGCCAGATTTTGGAAAACTTAATCTTGACCTGAGCCAAAAAAATATATTTGATAGATTAAGACAATGCCTTTCGATTAAAATTAAA
>NW_019379627.1:829362-847508 GCF_000648655.2 Copidosoma floridanum | reverse complement strand
AAAAGTATTTTCATATTATGTTAGTTCCATTATAATATTAAAATCTAAAAATTTTAACATTTATAATTCATCAAAAGGTAAGCCATACAATACTCGAAATCTCACGTACTTAAATAAGTAAATAGGATTTGTGAAAGTCATGGTATATCTTTCAGTGTGGCTTCTAGGATATGTGAGTGGGACCACAAAGACTAATAGAAAACTATGATTGTAATAAATATATTCTGATACGCACTAAAGGTATTGTATTTAATGTTAAAAACTATATAAAAATCTAAAGTATATATAAAAATTTATATTGATTCTTAAAGCATACATTATTACAAAAATTCAAATATTACATAAATAACTATTTCATACGTCAAATTTCAAGCCTTCTGTTTTAAGTTCAGAGTAGAGGGTTAACGAGCAGAACCCTACTGGTATATACACCTAATCATATTATGCAGGTATTTTTGTGGGGTATTCGACACAAACCCAGCACTATTCCTATCAACCCCCACCACCCCTACAAAATATGGTGAAATTCTGTCTATTTTTTCCTTATTTTAGCTGAACTCATTTTTGTCATACCCCCGAAAAAAGCCCTTCACAACCAATTTAAACAACCTCCCACACCCTTTACCGCCCCAATAGAATTTTCCTTGCTCCCCTCCCCTAACGTTTCCTACAGTCTCACATCATTTCTACGGAATCTCCCTAACCTTTACGGATCCTGACACCAACGCAAACACATGCATGTATACATATTATGTTATTCCTTAATTTATTTTAATAGCATACTACAATCAGACACAAGCTTCAAAAATGAGCTAATGCATGTATGTATTTTAGTGGATATTATTTGCTAGTAACATACACATTAATAACGTGGTAAATGTATGCTGACGTCATTTCTGTTATTCAGACCTATATTACTTTTCACTAAGACAACTCACCACCCTCTACAAACCTCAAAACATATACTTAAATATTTCCTTTTAAACACATATTTTCATACATATTTTTTCACACCGATCAGGACAAAAAAAGAATCACTTTATACAAACGAATACTTATCAATTTATTCATTTATGTGACGAAGAGTAAGATTAAAAATGAATTCACATCAGTTCTATTTCGATGCATATGTAAATAGATAGTTCTTTGTGCGCTAACCTTTTTTTGTTAACATTGATAGTAAACTATGTACAAAATTTTAATTTTTTACTTGTCTCTATACAATATTATACTAATATATACATTCATTCAAATAACACTCAGTTATACAATTATACAAACTGCGGAAGTAGTGCCCTATAAAGAAAGCTTATTGTTATGAGTCACCTCGCAGAACTAGTCAAGTGATTTGATTGCTATTTATTATGATGTTAGATGTATACATGGTCATAAGAAAGTTTTGTTATTATTTGTACTTAACGTGGAATATAATGAAATCAGTGCGAGTAATTTAATTTATGGACATTTCCCATCCATTACAAGATTGCCAAGACAACTCAATTTTTTCAGTTAAAACTACGATTTGCAGAAAAATTGTCATACGTAGCAAATTAAAAAAAGTTCTACTTCGACCAGGATTTGAACCTGGAACTCTTTTCTTGACGGGAAAGTGCGTTACCAATTTCGCCATTGAGGTCTCGGCGACTCCTCTTCTCAATTGCTACATTTTATATTTTCGGCGATTTTTCAGTCCATGCCTGTTTATATCGTATATAAGAATATTAGAAATTAATCTAATTTTATCGATGGGTAAATATTAATGCGAGAAATTAAATTCATCGTCATTTTCCATCCATTAAAAGATTGCCAAGGCAACTCGATTTTTTCTGTTAAAACTGCGATTTATAGATAAATTGTCATACGTAGCAATTGAAAAAGAATGCCACCTCGACCCGGATTTGAACCTGAAACTCTTTTCTTGCCGGAAAAGTGCGTTACCAACTTCACCAGGTTCAAATTTTGGTCAGTGTGGCTTTTTTTTTAATTGCTACGTATGACAATTTCTCTATTAATCGTAGTTTTAACTGAAAAAATTGAGTTGCCTTGGAAATCTCCTAATGGATGGGAAATGTCGATAAATTCAATTACTCGCGTTAATACTTACCCATCGATAAAATTGGATTAGTTTTAAATATTCTTATATACCATACAATAAAATTAGAATAGTCTTCTCTGTTGTACGTTAATAAAATCAAAACATTTACATAAGGAGTGAAGCAGTAGGTCTATTTAAAAGCCGTTCGCTCATCTTATTTATGACCTTTAAGGAGTCACTTTAAACTCACTTTAAATTATCAAAATCAAGTAACGCAGTTGCGCTTCACGTAAGTATAAGCAGACAAAATGGGGCACAGTGCTATTATAAAAGCCTAAATTTGGCTCTCCAATTTTAATAAGTTAAGAAAAACATCACAAATTTTCTTAATTAATGTGAATTCAATTATTTATCAATTTTTCTTAACTTATTATAATTCGAGAGCCAAATTTAGACGTACATAATAGCACAGTGCCATGTTTCGTCTGCTTGAACTTGCATGTAGCACAACGGCGCTACTCGATTTTGGTAATTTAAATTATAAATGGTAACTTTTTTTAACGTGTATAAACTTTTTCTTTGCTGAGCAGTTTATTTTAGTCAAGAAAAAATATTAAATAAATGTTGTTGCGAAAGGTAAAATAGTATTACCACCTTTAAGCAAATACAAAAAAAAGCATCATGCAGCCGTTATTTGATGACGAAAGACAGTTCACTCAGTTATATTATCAATTGTTTGGTTTTGTAACACCTAATGCAAATATATTGCAAGAAAAGAAAACTAGATTACAGTTCCAAATAACAAGGTAGCGAATATTTCGTAGTAAAAAATCGTCAACAACTATTACAATTACTGTCTGAGTCTGTTAGGGGGCAGTGATGAGTTTAAAAGAAAAAAAATGACGCCAAGTTTTTTAAATTGTTATTAAAATTATTAGCGCAATAAAAAGAATGATTAAATAAAAAATATAATAAATACCGCTTATATAAGTTAATTATGGTTGTCATAAAAGCGTTAGTTGGTCTGTGGCGGATAAAAAAACTGTTCATAATAGATGTAACTAAGATATTGTTGTTGTGTGTGCTGTTGCTGGTGTTGGATCGACCTGAGATAGTATTGGTGTTGGAGATGGTGATGGTGTTTTTAGCGGCGGTGTTGGTAGTGGGGGTGGTGGAGGTGGTAGTTATTGCATCAACCACCGTATTATAGGGCTTCCGCTAGGTAAAGGTATATCCGCTACATTTGTTACATAAGATGCTGCTGCTGTAGGAGGTAGCATTTCTGCAGCTGTTGTTGGTAGCGTTGCTGCTGTTAGCACTTCTGCTTCAGCTGTTGGTGCTAGCGTTGCTGGTGGTAGCATTGCTGCTGGTGGTGGTAGCGCTGCTACCGCTATAGATAGCGCTGATGCTGATGGTGGTTGTGTTGTTGCTGCTGCTGTTGATGGCAGCATTGTTGCTGCTGGTATCGCTGCTGCTACTGCTGGTAACGTTGCTGCTGGAGATGGTGGTAGTGTTGCTGCTGTTGTTGCTTCTGCAGCTGTTAAATTTTGTGGCAGCACCTTTGCATGCATCAACTCGAATTCCTCTAACCAGTCTAGTGCTTCATCGATTAGTGAATGGAATGGTTGGTCCAATGGAATGGAGTCCAACGATTTCATTAATGTTTATTCTGTAAATAATAAATAATTCTGTGTCACAAAAAGTTGGTAAAAATATATGACAATATGAGCGTGAATAAATTCTATGACAGTCAAAGAATCAAAGCAAAAATTCAATACGATTCAATTAGGTTTTTTTTTTTTTTTTTTTTTTTACCTACATCTGTGGAGTCAAAATATTTTGGTAGAAATGAATGCGGATTGTTTGTGTCATTATATTCATGCATAAAATTTAAAACAATAAATTTTTTTTTCACTTATTTACCGTTAAATTAAAATTGAAAAAAAATAAATAAATAAATGAAATTTAAAAAAATTACTGTTTGATGGAGATTCAGTCATTCCTGCACCAGGTCAGGGCATCTGGGGTGTTGACGACCTTGGTTCAGGATTCACCTTCCTCGGCTTCTTAGACTTAAACACTTGCACTGTATCATTTACGGATGACTTCTTAACCATCTTGAGGGTGAAAGGGTACTGAGAGTTTAGGAAAGTATGATTTCGTACAAGGATGGCATTTGCCATTTCTCTATTTATACAAACCATCGAAATTATTTTGTTAAGAAATTGGAGAGGGGGTATTTTTCAAAATATAAGCGCTTATATAGCACTAGGTACGCAGTTTAATTGTTTTGGGATATCTATGACTCAGACTGTATGTTCTTTGACTATTGCAATGCATTGTAGTGGAAGTGATAGAGACAGAAAAGAAGAGAAAGACTAGTTCACACTGCAAATGTAAAAAATTTTAATGAAAAACTTTTTCTAAAAACATGAATTGGCGTAACACTAGTCATTCACTTAAAGTGTTGGGAAATACATGTTATTTTGGCAGTGTATTCCCTGACCATTACACTTAATACATATAGAAGACAGGTATAAAGGGCTAGGAAAATAAGTTTTGCATTCAAAGTGTGAAAAATATTTACATTAAGTTTTTCAAATGTAATTTTCTGCAATGACATTTGGTATTTAACTGAATCGCTAAAGGTAATCTGCGACTCTATTGGTTTGAATTTTCACTGTTACAAGTAGATGAGATGTTCATTTGCAAATTGAAAAACTTGTAATAATTCATGTGCAGTATGTCTGATTTTTAATGTACCTGCAGCATTCGTCCAAACTTTCTTAGGTGTCTCATTACACATATCTAGTTAAGGAAGGACAGTACATGCTGTTAATATAGAAAAACTTAATGCATCAAAACTATAAGAATTTTTTAAAAACTTCTATTTATCTACTACAGCACGCATCATTTGACATACACGCAAATGATGAATAGGCAAATATTGTTACTGTCGATAGTAGATGACCTACCACATATTTTCACAGAGAAATAATTTTTAGCAAGAGCTGGGAGAACGCCTAGTATGTTGTAGTGATGACACAGCCTCTTAATACTCTGGTCATTGGAATGAGGGACTATTCACCGCATAGATCGTCCAATGGGAGCGGTGAGCATCCCAACCGCATGCGAAGCAAAATATGATTTTCTGAAGAAAAAAAAAAAAAAAAAAATTCGGGCTTGCAAACGAATCCAAGTATCCATTCGTCAAGACAAGCAACATGAACAGAAAAAAAAAGAAATATTTCCACACTTTCTTTAATTTTTCTGGAAAGAAAAAAAATTTTGAAAAAGTTACGTACCCGGTATGCGCTCCACGTGGTTTAAGCCAAAACCTTTTAAAGAAACTTTTAAGACTTACATATTACGTAGATAAATGTAGTGAGACTGTGCCTTCTAACACGTACTACGCTTTTACATTTTACTAGCACATGATGGTTAGAGATAGAACTGTATACTTAGGTTAATATCGTTTATAAGAACCGAGTATAACTTTTACAATCCTTGTTTAACACCTCTGTAAAAAAATGTAATATTGAGGTAAAAAACCTGCGCAGAGAACAATCGATAACAGTTCATTAATTATCAAAAAATCTCAAGTTTATACGTACGTACGAAATTGATCTCTTTGCTTTAAGGGCGGCGTAGAAATATGAATCACACAATTATTTGTCAAGCATGTAACTTAAAATATCCATGTATTTTAAATGGAATGTATATACTAAGTGATAAGAGGATAAAAAATTGTATGTTTAATAATATTTTACTAATTTTCTAGTACCGATACAATAAAGAACAGTAAAAAAAAAGATTGTTCTGATGTAATACGTCTTTTTATAATAAAGATTATTAAATAACAATTGATTTTTTGAGTTGAAACAATTGTCAGGACATAGCTGCAGGAAGGCCATTTAAAATTACGTAGGTGGCTGTAAAAAAGGTATCTTAATCTTCATGCTCTACACGAGCTGTAATAGATTTTCCGAAAAATACTGTGGGGTTCAACTAAAAAAAATTTGAGAAAGTTTGTACTGTAAAAATGCTCCTCTCCCTATTGATCTTTTACTGCCTTCACCACCCTTCATATAATATTGTAATAAGGATAAATATGTTATGCACATATTTATAATTGTTAAAGTTTTTGGATTTTTCCATCGCTCTCCCCATCTCCTAACTAGTCTAGAGGCCATTATAATTTTACACAGTCCTCCTTAACCTTCACAGTTCTGATCATTAAAACATTAATTTATTACTGTATGAATGGTTTAGAATTGAAAAAAAGGTGATTATACGTGTGTTACAAGTGTAAAGTAGGTATTTAAATAAACAATGAAACTGTACACAAAATGGTAATTGGAGCATGACTTTGTTTTCATTGTTTATTACACGGCTATGAAGCAAATGTGTGGATGTTTCACCTTTACATTAGGCATTTAAATGTTTAGTTCTGTGATTCAATGGGCACTGTGTGGACTTCATAAGAAAAATTAAAAAAATTATCAATAAGTGGTAGAAGAACTGTAACAGTTTCGTTCCTATTGTATTTAGTCGATTGTTTTCCAAAAAAAAAAAAAAAAAAAAAAAAACTTATAAACCAAGGATTACCCACGTACACCCGTGTGGCGATTTGCGTGTTTGCGGACTAGTGTGGGTGGATGGTGTTTAAAATTCGCGGTTTGAGTGTCAAAGAGAGGATTATTTTTGATCGATCGAATAGCTGGATTTCACGCATGGGAGTCATTCATTGTGCGTACATGGTTGTACATACCCTGCACCGGGAGGGCGGAAGGATTATAGCGTACACGCGCGCGAGGACTTTAATTAATTTCGGGCATTTTATTTGGCTTCGGGGAATGATAACCGTGGGAAATCGGTGGGGCAGCGAATCATTTTCTTGGGATTGCAGTATAGGATTGATTATCGTATACATATACGTGAAACGAATTCCCATGAAAATTAAATCAATAGGTGCCAAATTATCATCGGGGGTGNGAATATTAGGTTACATGAGTTTACTTAAAACTTTGAATAAAGTATCTCAGAGTATTTCAAATTTATCAAATACTACCCACCTCTAGTCGTATGTAATAGTGATAAGAAAATAAAAGGTGATGTTTTAAAATAAAAAATTACTTCATCATTAGTTACATTTACTAAAAGATTGAGTTCAACAATATTTGTATATCTGTATTGTTGTATTGTCCTGTTGGAAGACACATCATTATTCATCCTCTGTCAATAATTCAACATTGTGATATTTTGTATCACTATTTGACTACTAATATAATAGTCATAAATGTTTCCACCATTAAAAATTGTGTTATAAGAAGGAATTGGAGAAAAGTTGGATATTACTGGAAGAACATTTTCAGTGAATTGGGAAAAGATCATGATATTGACCTCATTCTATTTCCTAAAAACGATCATCAACTGAAAATCGTGACTATTTCGCTTGGTCCCATAAATCGTTAAAGTAATTTCACTCGTTCTTGAATAAATTTCGAACGATCGAGTGCTTGCGAATTCAGATTTAATTTTCGAAAGTGAACGTAAATAGGTCAAGTCTCTTTACTTTTTACCCACTTGAATGGTACTTTTAACTTTTGAAAGTTCAAGTAACTGAGCATTGGCTTTGATAATCTTCGTCCAAAGTCTTTTATCCTGCAATAGTACGCAAAATCTCATTTGAAATCGTACCCAATTGAATTATAATTAATTGAATTTACGTATATTGCTATGAACAGTAAATCTAATGATAATCAATTACTTGTGGAATCGATTGAGGAAAGTTATAGTTCTCTTCAACTTACTAGCAAAATTATTCAGAAAAGCCAGTTTTATATTGAAGAATATAGTGATTTAAAATTCCTAAGCTTTCACAATCTAAGAACGCAACAGGAATCCTCCAATTATTTCGAGTTTTCTTTAAAAGAAGATCTGTGGAAACGAAAGTGGATGTAAGTAACCGATCACTTCGGCATCATCGACTTTGTCTGTCCTTATTTTCCATCTACCTGTTTATCATCGTACAATTATCAAGAGAAGAAAAAGAACGAGGTGATCGCAAACCAGCAATTACATAAAATGCGATCGAAGAGTCTAGCGGCACAAAGAGACTCTGTGTCCCTACGTTTCAATCATATACGGTGGTTAATCCAATCGAACTGCGGGATAAGCTACCATTTGATCCTCCTCCTTCTGAGTGGTGGAGAATCATCTTGTAAAGGGTTTTTCGCGCTTCTCGGAAACGTGTTTATAAACGCTCGCCAAGCGAAATTTTTTTTTTTTCATAGGTAAAATCATCGGTTGCTTCCATTGAAACGTGTATTCGTACATAAGATGAACGGAGCAAAATGATACGTGCACAGGAGGAACGTTTAATTTCATAATTACTTTATTGCAATGCTCGAATATTGGCAAGTGGAATCGCTAAAGGAATTTTTTTTTTCTCTTAACTTTGTTATTCAGTTTCCATGTGGTAACTGGAACAGCTCAATTTAGTTTTCACAAATTTTTTTTAAGTTGAGAGCTGTCAGATTCTTTCAGAATACGTAGTTTGACCAAAATATTTACTAGTACCTTATACATAGTTACAATGGCCGTCGACAGCCATAATGATCAATCTGTAGTCATTGTATTGTATTGTACCGTGTCAGTAGACTCTTCCTATACCAATTATAGACTGATAGAGCCGTAGAATTCTTATGCTAATCACATTTACATGTCTTGTCATAAATTCCTCAACACAACTCGTTACTAGGATCCTAGTATGGAAATGGCAATGTATGACTTTGGAAATTATTTTAAAGAGTTTTCTGTCAAGTTCATCATTAGATTTGTTTTGAATCATGATTCTTTAGAAATGGAGTTATTCAACCGAATGAACTTGAGAAATCAAATCCACTGCAATCAAATTATGATACTTCGAATATTGAGAATCAGTTAATAATGTCGATGTCAGAGTTCAAGGCTCTGCAAAACATCGGTTCTTATCAATTGGAGAGACATAACCTACAATCAAAGACATTAATTCATTCATACTGTGATACATTGTTTAATCTAATGTACACATACGGTTGCATTGATCCTCCATATCGTGAAAAGATCGATATAGCAACGAATGTGATCGAATAGTGACAATTTGTGTACTGAAACCACAAGGGTTTAGGGGCTTTATCGTTGCAAGGGGTGTATCAAAAATGTAACTTATCGATACCTATTTACTTTGTGCTTCAAAGGAAAAGAAGGTTAACCGTGTGACATAAGAAAGCCCATTTGAAAGTGTGCAAAGTTTAGCTGAACATAAACTAAAAAATTTATTGTACTCAACTGATATCGATAAGTTTAGCGTCTCAGAGAATCCGCATTTTTGCCGACAGATGTCTATCGAGATAAAAACGACTGTGAACCTTAAGAAAGTCATAAAAACGTGCACTGGTTTTTTATTCACACTCTATACAACGCATTTCTGTATGAAGTAGATCTTCTATCTCAAAATGTTGAAATATCAACAGTACATACGGATATGAAACAAAAAACTATTCAATAAAATTTGTTAGTAAACAACATATGTCATACAACAAATTATGTAAAGCCAGCGTCAGTCAAATGCAAACAAAAGTCAGCCAAGTGCAATGTTTGCACGCGTTTGTACGTGCCTGTAACACGTACAGGCGCATAAACAAATGTCTCGAATCAGAACCCTGATCGTTAATGCACGACCAAGCACAAACATATACCTACACACACTCGTGCGTCTACGCTCACGGTAAGCCCTGAGAGCAGGTTGTCGGAGACACTAATTGCAAGCAGTACAGGTGTGCCCTCTGCAGCGACTTCATCCCATGTTTGTGTGCAAACATACCATCTCTCCCTTCCCAAACTCCGTTGCTGCAAGAACGTCTCAGAGTCCTTATGAGTTACCTTTGACGCGCTTACGCATAGGGGATCTCATCATGTCATGTAATACTTTGCAAAGTCGCATACCACAACCTAGCCTTATTTTTGTATCTAGTAAATTAGTGTTGTCACAAAGTTAAAGCTTTTGTTTTGCATCATTAAAATTTGTTGAGAAACATGACCTTTTTCAAGAATATTACGTAAAACATTAATCTAACGTTTATTTGGAGTGTTATCTCTGTCCGATTCCCTTTCTTGCAATAGCCACATGGAGAGTCTTACCACTTTAAGTGGCGTGAATTTACTTTACCTTGTTACTTTACAAACATTTAGAACTGGCATCTTCTATCTTTGGTACGCATGTTCATCAATATAAATTTTCTTAAATATTAGTATAAAATAACCAAGTCGATTATAATAGTACTTTAGTAAAAATACAATCCGGTAAGAGTCTTTTGCCTATACATCCTCTACACTAAAATTTCATCTCAAATATCTTGCACTCAATATGACTGGATTTTTCGAAACTATAACTATACAAAGATTGTGCAATAAGAAAGTAAGGCTTTGACTATCGATTGAGAACACTTACTTATTATTTATTAATCAGATAATATTCATTAAAAACTTGTTTTCGACCGTCTTGTATCGTGACTCATTATTATTTTTATTTACTGATGCGGATACGTGTAATTTTAGTTTACTTGATGAGGTCCGGAGAAAACTCGGTCGTAACGTTGCAATAAAATAAAATATACAGACATACATTGTTTGTTACATAGTTACATTTTTCTCACCAAGAACCCTTCAAATAAAGTCCCTACGCGCTAAATCACGTGAGCGAATAAAGATAATCTTAAGGTAGTCCATACCCACAGGCCTATCTAAAATGCATCATCTGTTAGTGCATTCAAAATACGCATAATGCTTATGTGTAGAAAAGGCTTATTATTACGTTCTGCTGAAATATGGCAACAGTGTCGATCAGCTCGTAGTAGTTGTCATATATTTGGTATACACACACACTTGCATATGGATATATATATATGCGGCTGCTCTGTTGCGAAATATTGAGGTATGCAGTGCACAAGTTACATGACAATTGTTAAATGATTCACTACTTTGTATTCATACTGGTTACCCAACAGTTTTAAAATTGTATAAAATAGTACTAATTGTAAATTTTTTAACGGTATGTTTCTCCGAATTTTCTTAGTTACTCAAATAGCTCTTTTTGCCTATATTCGAAAAGTCCCATTGTAACCTGTATTAAAATTTTGAACTTGCATCTTTATTATCTCAAAAATCAATGTGGTAGGAACATTTTTTTATAATTTATTCCGAAAAGGAAAATTTTATCTATAACATGCATTAACAAGGAAACTGAAGTTAAAAAGTGGTGGGTGATAGACTTAATTACACATCATACTCAGATGCATCGTCGAAGTAATAGTAGCTTTCAGGGTACTAGTCACGTAAGAATAAGGTGAGATTTCAGCACAGCATCTGATCCAAATAATCGAAGAGCAGCAGCAGTAGCAGTGGCAGGGCTATTTTTTTTCCTTACCTACTCCGAGCAGCTGTACTTACATGCAAATTATCGTACGGGAATTAATAATCCTTGCCTCAGACACTCACACGCACACACACGCACACACACACACAGAGGATAATAGACACGATCGCGCAGGCGATTGTGTCGAAAAAGATTTGTTCATCCTTTCTCGCGCGCTTGACTGAGTTATAAACGACGATGGCGGTACACACGCGGAAAAAGGAGGTGCCGTTCGAGGGGCCCTCGCAAGATTGTAAATTAACCGGGATGGGATGTACTTGAGCGTGCAAGTTTCGATACGGCCATTTCATTGTGTTAATCCTCCGTTTCTTGCTCGCGCGTATAACGGCGATGCGAGCCGGGAAATCAATTTTCTCTAATTCGACGGATATATATTTATAGGACGGTAGAAAAAATAATGGCGTCCAGTGTGCAGTCCTGGAGGGAAACTCTTGAAAAACAAAAATCCACCATCTGCCATTAAAGTTCAGCTTATAGCAGTTCTCGTGCCGTATAAGCGCATTAACTCGATAATTTTCATTCGCCCCCCACCACCCAATCCTATCCTTCCTTTTCTGCATAGGCGTGATACACGCGGCAACAAAGTAACCTGAGGGTTAGCTCGCATAGCTGCGAAATTACACGCTGCGCCGAGGAGCGTCCAAGTAGGTTACTTTTTTCTCGATCGTTGTTTTGCTTCGACGATAAATTGCGGATCTTGTCTAACGCTGAATGCGTGTAATGAAGGAGACTCGCGAATTTAATTAGCACGCAATGCGCGATAAGAAATTAATAAGTAAACGTGGCGTTCTGGTGTTATCGAGAAATCGGTGGATATAAAGTGCGCTGCATGTGTGGGAGAGATCAATCGACGTGGGGTGCAGCACTGACTAGTTGCACAGGATTAAAGAAACATAGGGGTGAAGAAAGACAGCTAATTGATAAGACACATTTTTACTTTTACTTGTTTGATTTTATTTCACTTGAGTTAACCTTGGTTACGTTTTTAACCTTCTCCATTTTATGAAAGTACCAATCATTCAATGAATCGTTTATTTCGATTAGTGAAAATTATATCGCTCATGAGCAAGAAAGGTGTTTTTATGAAAAACAAGAAGCAAATTAGTGCGTGGTTGTTGTAATTCGTATAATTTACATGAGTTTATCCGCTCCCGTGGGGGGCAGGCGGCGAGGGAAATCTTTCTATCGAACGGTATGCATTTGTGTCGTCAGTTGTACGCCGGTGTGCCAACATACGAGTGCTGGCTCGACTGAGCCAAGCCACGTCCGTAACACATGTCAGTACTGGACAAAATATGAACAAAAACTCTTGAGAAAAATTAAACTATACACTTCAAGACATTTAAGGTAAAACCGTACATATAATTTTCCTGTACGAGATAAAAAAAATATCCAAGTAAACAATATAGTCAATCAGACTTTCTTACTCGTGACTATGATATCAATGGATCTGTAATTAAATAAGCTTTATTTCTCCAAGTTTTTCATCGATTTCTTATTATCTTAACCAAAGTTTCAAAAAATCGACTGTCAGATTAGTCAGACAGACTGACTGACAGAAAGAAATCCTTTACTCCACACTGTACAGTAGACAGGGCCCCTTTCTTTTCCGCACTGCCAAATCTTATACTGTCCCACATCGAATTACGCGTCATACGTTTCTCGTTTCTTGAACGTTTCGTTTCCAAATCGAAACATTATGCGACCCCATATTGTTATACTCTATATCCACTCACTCTTGCTAAAGTCGTTCAAAATATAATAATATTTTATTTTTGTTACTAGACATGGGAGACTACCAAAATCCATCTTATTTAACACCTCTTAAAAAGCTTCGTTCAAAAAATTACATGAAAAATCTAAAATCTTTTTCTTTTCCATTGCTTAATTAATGAAAATCTTTAACAGATATTTATGGTCTTTAAGTTTTTTCTTTTCTTCAAGTGTTGAAAACAATTTTTCGCAAGACTTTAAGTGTGCATCATTATTCAACAACTGGACTAGTGCAAACAATGGCACTGTCAAGTGTTCTTCTCCGAGTGTCTCCGAGAGATGTGACTGTCCCCGAGCACACATTAGGTAAGATACATTGTGTTACCGTCTGGGGTATTATTTTATTAGTTGTTAAAATAATTTTCATTCTTTAAATTCAATCGTTTTACATAAATTTGTTTTTTAAATGTCGCGCACAGCTCCGATTTCAAAACTTAGCACTTAATAGTACCACCTACCGCCCACTAGGTGGCAACCACTTTTTTTCTAGCAAGCATTGCAAGTAAGAAAGTTGCTTATGGTACATAAGAAAGGCAGCGCGACTTCTCAAAATCATCAACCAGAAACACACAATCCATGCCTAGACCAGGTTCTCGCTTGACGAGACCTGTGCTGCAGCAGTGGCATTACCAATTCATTTGAATAAAATACCTATGTTTATTTAATACCACGTTAAACTCAATGTATTGACTCTTACTCTACACGGAAAAAAATTTCGAGTGGCAGCACCTCTGATCCATGGGCCAGTAACTCGAAGTGTGTGGGCACAACTCCCTCAGTCCAAGAGGTTCTATCCCTCGCGTATCGAGTAGCAGGCACTTGACAAAGAGGAGCTGTTACTTTAAGTGAAGGAACAGCTCCCCAACAGACTGAGTAGAGCAGACCCCTTTCGTATCGGAGAACTGTGACCCACCACGACCGCAGTAGTTGACAGCGCCAAACGCTCTGTATATTTATCTATACATTTACGCGTGAAATGTGTGGGTTGACCGAGCAATTTTGCCATGTTACTTGCGATGCATCAGAAAATAAAGTCAGAAATCAGAAAATATTATTTATGGTGAAATAAATGTTACTTACACCACTTACATCAAATTAGCTTGAACACATCATTGATACGGAATTAACCTCGTAAGTATACTTTTTTTTATTACAAGGAAACAGCAAACTGTGTTTACTTATAGAGATTATAGTTAACCTCTTTTTTAACATCTGTTTTAACGTGCCAGAAGTATATACATCATTAAGCCAGAAAAGCTGCATGGAAACAATCCATTGAAATGGCACAAGAAAATGTAAGTGTTTCGTCAGAACCTTTAATGGATCCCTGCACCTGTCCATTAGCCCTATCAGATACGTCTAATGTAACCTCAACATCACTCAAATCAAATCATCTAAATCCCATAAGACCCAGAATCGAAGGCCAAGGTTACCTTTATTTTATATCAATCATTATCATGTGAAAAAGGTACATGTAGTTTGTGTGCATATATATGTGCATGTATTTCCATGTACATGTATTTTACGTAATTTTGAATAATATGTGAATAACTCATGCATATATACACAGTGCACACCTACACACACACATTTATCAACGATGCTGTGCTTGTATCCGATAACTTGATGATTTTTTCAGATGATTTTTTTTGAAGTGAATAAAATTTTTTGGTTTTGCAAAATAGACCAGAAAGATTGATTGTAGTGGGAAAGTAAAAGCATTTAGGGGTTGTAGATTTTCCTAAATTAAAAAATATAGTAATCCATTACTATATGCAGAAGGGTCCAATTAATTACATGTAACTATAATGCACACAGTTGTTTTATAATGAATGAGATTTATCTTTAAATGCTATTAGTATATCAAATGGTACTTTAACAGAATATCGTCTACCTTGTTAAGCTGCATTGCCGCAACAATAGTACAGCTATTTCCAACAATAAAAAAAGGATCTTTTGTACGTACACTATGCTGCAAGTTCTGTCAACAACACTCAATGCAACGAAGGGGGAACCTTGTACTAGTATTACAAAAAGTGTCGAAAAGACTATTATTTAGCTGGAGTTTTAAAAAAAAAGGTGATTAAACAAACCAGGTGTCAAATGTTAATGCAGGTAAATATTATTCAATACTAGAAAGTTGTGTTTTTTGACACATCACAGGAAAATTTAGATTTCATTTATATAATTACTTGTTAAAAATATTATTAGTGTGTGGCTCTAATAATGTAAATTATTAATTATATGTAATTAGATACAAAATACTTTTTTCTTGGACGTTTGACTTGACAATAATAATTAAGTCGTTATGAACATAGATGTGGATCGTGAGTATTCATTATGATTGTTTGGTGTAATAATTTTAGGCAAAATTACTTGTTTTGAATGCTTAGTTGATTCGGATAGAGAGAAATATAATGACACAAAAGTGGAAAATAAATGGCAAAAAAGTTATCAGCAACGGTATAACAGTTTGGTTGAGAAAAAAGTAGTTAACTTTGTATGTCATTGTCGACCAACATACAAAGTTTTGCCTGCTTGCAAGACATAGTAGCTTTGTCATTGGTAAACAAAATATACATAGTTAAGTAGAATCATATGCGTACATAACAAACATATTATGTTGTGTAAATTGTATTTAATTTCAATCAAACAATAACAACACTTGTTCCCAAAGAATTACTTCAAGAATCTGATCTTGGTATGTTAGTCATTCTTTTAAAACCGAACGGATTTTGCTAAAAATTAATCGTCACCTCTCTGATTCANAAAATTAAATAATAATCTTCGTTAAAATAACACCAAAATACACTATATGGTATTGAAAAAGTCATGTCTGAGTCTGTTAGGGGGCAGTGATGAGTTTAAAAGAAAAAAAATGACGCCAAGTTTTTTAAATTGTTATTAAAATTATTAGCGCAATAAAAAGTAGTTAAGATTTTTTTCAGTAGTAACATTTTACGAAATTTTCGAAGTGCAAAACAATCCAATACTACACAAAACCGCTTGATTCCAAAATTTTTTAAGATTAGGAAGAATAAGTGATGTGCTTCAACAAAAATAAGTGAAGACTAGTAATTAGCGATGTAAAGTACATTTAATAAGGCTTTGATTGAAATTTTTGAAGGTCAAAAAATTATTTTAAATCAAGTAAAACAGGTAGCTTTGAGTGATTTTTACTAAATATAGCCACTATACTGGTCCAGCATTCAATATTTAAAAAATCAGACGGCGAAAGAAGCCTGGTAACTAAGCCACAGTTTGCGACCATTTAATATTTTTCACGACTTATAGAAAGTTAGACAGATCATTGTTCTGTTCGACATGGAACGCCCTACTTATTTGTAATAGAAGGTCTCTACCCTCTCCCTTTTACACTATTAGCGCCAACCCTCAGTCTTAGTTTTCACGCGATAAAAAATATATTTACATAGAAAATGTATTTATGCGATATGAGATAGGTCTTGCTCGAAATAGGGTAGATAACCCTATTATCAAGCCTATCCTAATTGTTAAGGATGTGAGCTGTAACTACAGAAGTATCAATAAGAGGTTAATAGACAAGCATTAAATGCCTTTTTTCATGAGATTATTAGAGAATGTAGCCTACAAAACTCTTAAAGTTGATATCACGGACACTTTAATTGACATGTAAAAAGTAATGTTTTATCATTTAAATAAAGTGTTTAAGTGATATCTTACCTTATTTTATCTTTTATCTGTCCAAAAAATTAAATACCATTAAAGTCTTAGATACATTTTATTTTTGGTCCTCTAAAATCTGTCAAAATTTTGTTTATGTAAATGACTATAACATCTCATGCCATAAAGAAATTAAGGTGGCTTGGGCAGCTAATACCGTACCTCGAATAAGGTGCCATAAGGGCCCCTAAAAAATCAACGCCTTTTGACGGTAAATTTTTCAATAAATCAAGTTATTTCGATAAAACCAAGGTACAAGATCAAATATTTGCCAGAAAAGTACCGCGAAATCATAATTGTGAATATTGGGAGATGTTTCGAGGCAAGCTAGATTAATATTTCATACTTTTCTGCAGATTTTCTCTTAAGTTAAGTCGTTGACCCTACATTTTTAAGAATTTGATAGATTGCTGGTAAAAAAAATACACAAAAACTATTTTTAATTTTTGAGATTAATCAATGATTTTTGAAGAAATAGCCGATTTCGTGACCACTGTCCGTAAGATTACGTGTAAAATTAGTGAATTTATCGTAGTGATTTTCGAAAAAATTAAGTCGCTGACCCCAGCATTTTCTCATCGCAAATGAATTTTGCATACTTTAATTACATAATTCTAGATTTTTAGAGGTTTTGATCAAGCCGATAAAAATTGCCCAAGTCACCTTAAAAAAATCAGTAGAGCTAATATGTATAATAAAGCTATTTTGTTGTCGCTTTCACTAAAGCAATACTTTCTATAATCAGAATCTTTTTATGTCTTAAACAGAAAATTTTCCTTGATAATTAGAAAAAGTTTTAAAATCAACATCTTCTTACAAGATGTTGTAATTGACTGGGACAAAAAAAACCGTTAAAAGTGGCCGTTGGGGTTGGGCGACTTTGAGTGGGGAAGTACGGTTGGAAGAGATCAGAGTCACTCTCGAGTGACTCGAGCCGTCCCTTTAAGTCAAACAACGATGGCGGCACTGCTTCCGATGTTGTTGGCGTTGTGGCTCCGTTTGATTCATTGGAATCCAACTCATCGGTGAGGTGCGGTGATTGGGCGGTAATTCGTTGAGGCCTCAACGAGTTGGTCGCCAGGTTGACTAGTATGCGTCTAGTTTTTTTTTTTTTTTTTTTTTTTTTTTTTTTTTTTTTTTTTTTTTTTTTTTTTTTTT
>NW_019379627.1:796851-809088 GCF_000648655.2 Copidosoma floridanum | reverse complement strand
ATAAATAAAAGTGTCTTGTGGTGTGTGGCAGCGTTAGGAGCGGTGGCGGGCGCGTAGCAGCCACCAATTCCGCACGGTGACTCGCACCTATTCATTCATTGGTCCATTACATAAAAATATTAAAAAATCCCTCTTTTTTATTGACTATACTTTGGTGAAATTTTCTCATCTTTCGATCTAGATGGTCAACAAAATTCTAAAATTTGTTCATCATGAGATTTAACGCATTTTTACCAACATTTGCATTTTTATAGGTTATAGAGTGAAAATTTGTGAAAACTGATAGCACTATGAAAAAGCTGAGAAAAAAGTGCATGGAGATTGATGCCTTTGTGATTTTTAAAATATTTTTCTTAGGCCCAAACGACGAGATGAAAAAGTCGTCTTTTTCGCTCACGCGGCCTGGCTGCGGTAGCGCTGGGGCAGTTCAGAAAATTCTCCCCCTATATAGATTTCATTTTAACATGTAAATCATATAATAAATGTCTTACCTCCACTAAAACTTGAATTTATGATTTTTCTGTGGAATTACATGAAATTTAGAGAAAAATAAGCTTTATCTTAAGAATGTGCCCCAAAAAAATTTGTACTAAACAATTAATAGATTATTTTTGTACATTTTCTTATTTATACATATATTACAAACTGATGAAACACCGTTTCGATCGACGACCTATAAGAAAGAAAACAAAACGAAACTGCATAAATGGGTGTAAAGTATTGTTAAGTAAAATTAATAACAATTAAGGCGTTCAAACGTCATTTGCGATAAAAACAAATACGTTATCTGATTTTATCTCGTCGAGCTACCCCAAATCGATTGGTTATAACTTTTTGTGTGACCACGGGAACCCGAGATATCAACATTTTTTCCAGCTCGCACGATTTGAAATGTCCGTGCTCATTTCTCGTAGCATCTGATAGCAGTTATCTCTACCCTACCGACTGAATTGTCGTTGTCATAAACATTGCTTTTACTACAAAATATATCACTAAAACAATCCGAAATATTTTTTTACTGAAAATTTAACTATTAAACTGTATTCTCTGAAAATTTCAGCCCCATAGGTTGTAAAATGCAGCGACAGGAAATTTAAAAAAAAAAAAAATTTTCTTGGCTCCTATTGGTTGTAGAACACTCCTTTTTTTTTTTAAAATTTAGATAAAAATTGTGCCTTTATAATGAAAAAAGTTTCGAAACGATTCGCTTAATATTTGTTGAGTTATTCCATTTTGCAGGTAAGCACTTTTTTGCAATCAATTTTGCGAGGTCCCTGTTGGAAGAATCAATAAGCCATAAAACCAAACTGAAAGTACAACTCTTAAGAAAGAAAATAAGCCCAAATAGAACATTCAACGACTTGCAAAAGTTGTAGAAATTAATTTGCAAAAAAGTGATTTTTTAATAAACAAATGGATTTTTGCTAAAAATATGCAACCAAAAAATTCAAAAAAAAAACTACATTTACTATACGTCATAAACAATAGTCCATAACATTTTCAGATGTCTACATTACAAACTGTTTGTTAAAACAATCAAACAAAAAACAGCGATTTTGAACTGTTTTTTGTAATTTATAAAAAAAATCCGAAATGAATTTTAACGCATCAGGCCTCATTTTGTAGATATTTAAAATGCCTACAACTTTTGTATAAGACATTTCTTTATAAAATGTAAGGGAAATTTCATAGAAGCAAAAACAAGTTTTTCGGTCCTTGAGCAGCTCATAAAAAAAAAAAAAAGAAAAAACTAGCTATTGGAATTTAGATACGTTATTTCTAAACATCATAACGAAGACCATTATTCTGAGATATCGTGGTTGGCATTTATTTGATAAAACACCTATCCGTCATGCTCGATTGATCGGTCTATGTCCCTGGCTAGAGAATTTGTAAAAGACGCCAACGAGAACAAGAATGAACGATAGGAAATAAAGAACAAGAGAAGTGAGTGCGCGCGCAACGTGACATGCGGGGATATTTCAAGGATAAATTGGAGGAATGGACGGCACGTGATTCGGTGCAGATACAAGGCAGTAGGCTACATATAGCTTCACCTGAAAAAGTAGATCAACGGAGCGGGGCAGAGCGAGATGTAGTCAAGATCAAGTCGTTTGGGACACAAAAGTATGAAAAGAAGAGAGCAAGTAAGAGTAGAGTAGAGATTTGAGATGGTAGAATAAGAGTAAAGCAAATATGAATTGAAGAGAAAAAGACGGAGAGCAAGAACAAGTGTGGGAGGGAATACCTTGAGCAAGATTTGTGGCACAAGGAGACCTGAAAGATCGGAGAGTTAAGGGCCACAGACTTAATGTGAAAATCTTATTATTTAGACCAAAGTAGACACACTGCCTTCATTACAGTTGCGATTAAGAGACTGTCAATAAGTGCTTTAACTGAACTCGGGCGAGGAGAGATTGAATGAATAAATACTCGTCGTGTAATTATAACAAATCTAATATTATTTACTATCCTAGACACAAAACTCCAGTTAGATAAGACCCGATAAGGAAAGGACAGATAGTGGACCATCGAGCAGATACGAAAAAAAGTCTTATTACAGTACTTTTGCATAGGACGATAAGTCAGAAAGTGGAAGCAAAAATACACGTCATATATTGGACAAATTCTTTTTATTCGCAATATTTTAAATCTTATAAAGGATGAAAATTTTTCGATTTCGGTCATTTCAAGATGGTTGAGGAATTGTTACAGAGAAATTTAGTAATTCTTATGAATGTAAACTCATTTCTCTTTAATTGTTAATAGTAAAATATTATGTTGTTACTTACATGTCTACTTATTCCTAAATTTCCATCTACATTTATTAACTGTTACTTATATCATCAAAAAATAGATAAATAAAAGTGTCTTGTGGTGTGTGGCAGCGTTAGGAGCGGTGGCGGGCGCGTAGCAGCCACCAATTCCGCACGGTGACTCGCACCTATTCATTCATTGGTCCATTACATAAAAATATTAAAAAATCCCTCTTTTTTATTGACTATACTTTGGTGAAATTTTCTCATCTTTCGATCTAGATGGTCAACAAAATTCTAAAATTTGTTCATCATGAGATTTAACGCATTTTTACCAACATTTGCATTTTTATAGGTTATAGAGTGAAAATTTGTGAAAACTGATAGCACTATGAAAAAGCTGAGAAAAAAGTGCATGGAGATTGATGCCTTTGTGATTTTTAAAATATTTTTCTTAGGCCCAAACGACGAGATGAAAAAGTCGTCTTTTTCGCTCACGCGGCCTGGCTGCGGTAGCGCTGGGGCAGTTCAGAAAATTCTCCCCCTATATAGATTTCATTTTAACATGTAAATCATATAATAAATGTCTTACCTCCACTAAAACTTGAATTTATGATTTTTCTGTGGAATTACATGAAATTTAGAGAAAAATAAGCTTTATCTTAAGAATGTGCCCCAAAAAAATTTGTACTAAACAATTAATAGATTATTTTTGTACATTTTCTTATTTATACATATATTACAATATATCATAATTATCATCTTAAAACTGCAGGAAAAAATTTTTTTAACTGCTCTATCTTGCCAGTTACTTTAAAGAGGATCTCTCTTCTGCTACGGAATCTGATAAGGCTTTTTCTTACCATTCAGTAAGAAAAGGCTGTTTTCTTCTATCTACCCTCAAAAAAATTTTTGGTGCACTTAGTTGACGCTATAGCTAAGATCTTAAAATCCTAATCAAACCTAAGTAAAAAATAGCTATAACGTTCTGTTTCGGAATCAATAAGATTAGTTTTTATAAGTAGGTTTCTCGTTCAAATGGGTTTACACGATAGTTGCCGTTTATTGCCTATATTTATCTAATAGAACAGTGATTTTATATAGTTTAAAATTTGTCAACATACTCAACATACTTTTAAATATTCAAATACAAATATGACTTCGAGAAATATACATATTTTTTAGTAAAAAAAATAAAAAAAAGTAAACTTCGAGTTCATACAATCAAATAGTAGATCTATTAAAATTATAATTAAAAAGTGAAAATCCTGACCAAACATTGAAGACAAATAGCTTTTGTGTTAAGATAAAGAAGTTTATAAAACTAAGTTACATAAAAAAGGTTTTTTTAAAGCTTATCATCGTTCCTACAAGTTTCTTAAGTAGTTTTTTTTTTCTTTTTTTTTTTTTTTTGTTACCGGGATACGGCGACAGCTTACTGGCCTAGTCACCGGGGCCACCCACTCACAACGTATGTGTAGCGGTGTATTGCCGAACCCATTTCCAACTCTTTTACTGATATCATACCTAATCCATGGGCACGGTACGAGTATCTCCGGTGAAACACCTTCCTAGCTAAGCTGACACTCTATGCACCACTGGTGCATCGGATCCACTCGCCACTGTGTAGTCTTCCCTTGGAGAGGACTCCATATTTCAGGACGTTCACGCCTCACCAGTTAAGCCAGCGCTCTCTGCCGAAGCACCGGATCCAGGCTAGTTATGATCCCCAGAGAAGCCCCATGTTTCAGGGACCACTCATCTCCGGTAATGTCAGTGATCCCTGCCTGGCGCATCGGATCCGCTAACCCCTGCCTGTAACATTAACACTGTTCCACATTCACCTAGGCCCGAAGACCTGTGGGGCAAGGAAAAAACCCTGGAATTACTCTGAAGGAAAATTCCACGGAAAAACCCGCCCCGAAACAGCCGGGGTTACATAGAAACTTTTTCTCGATGAAAACAGTTTTTGAAACGTCTGTAACACTTCAAGTAGTTCGTTTGAAAAAATTTTTGTAATTCTTTCATTACGCTTCCCCAGACTTTTTTCATCACCTATAAAATAATACTGCTCACCCACCATCTTCCCTACATATGCCATCACTTAGTTATTATGAAAAAGCAATAAGAAACTGTGTAAAATCGTCCTACGATAAATAGTCACGTTGGGTTAGGTAAACAGTTTTCACTCTAGGTTTTCCTACAATACTTCACGCATCTTTAGATATTCCCTGAAAAAACAGGAAAAAAATTTTCTCTACACTCCCCGCTTTTCACTACCTCGAAATTTATTTCCCTTACCCACTATCTCCCCTACTTAGTGTTTTAGAAAAAGCAATAAGAAATGAGTCAAACAATGTCTCAATAAAAAGTGACTTATAAAGACATTTGAAAAAGTGAAATTAATGCAATGGTAATAAAAAGAACGTAGTTGTACTTCTATAGACAGTCTGCATAACTTCGTTTGTTATAAGTGTGCATCTCAAAAGCATGGAAAATCTACAAAAGTTACGTTAGTAGATATTGCGATACAGTAGCCCCTCACTACAAACCCACTAACACCCCGTGAGAGTTTCCGGCTACAGCCACTGAGCTACCGTACACTTATTACATGAGGGGGAATACCCCTCCTCCTACACCTGTACTGGAGAGACTTTCCAGACAGGCCACCGTAAATTCCCCCTCCTCACATTTTCCTAATCACTGATATGATTGGCTCTTTGTGTATGAGTTTTACTATATTAATTATTATTAAGCGAGAATACTGTAAGGGTATTCGGCGTTCTTACTTATATTTTATGTTTTTAATTTGCATTGTTACAAAGAAAGTGAATAACTTTACGGTTAAATAACAACAAGATAAATAAATTTATTTTATTTATTTCTGTAATTCATAGCATTAACAAGGGCATTTACATGAAAAGACGTTATATTGTACACCCATAAGATCTTTTGTCAGTCTCCTGTTTTACAATTTCGTGTGCTAAAATTTTTTCGTACATACTCTGCACATCATTATCATTTAAATCACTCACAATATTTTTAACGACTTCAAGTGTGTAGTAATCAATTTGTGCTTTATGCACACTACTATCATATAGTAAAATAAAGTCTTAAAATTTCTGCGCTACGATAGGCATATAATCTGATACTTCGCTAAATTAACGCAAATTAAAATCAACATAATTTACAATAAATTTGTGTAAATAATCGAACGTTACTTTTTTCAACACTAAACTTCGATGATACTTCTTTGCAGCTCTTTTTCTTTCACTTTGTCGTTTTATTTCTTTAATCTCGATGGCTTTTTCTTTATAGCTCATCCTAAACTTCAAAAATCAGTAGGACCAGTAAATCTTGATATCTTACAGTTTACTGTCATCCGTCGTGAAATATTTTTTAACATCGGAGAAGGCCAATTCCAACTCGCTCTAACTAGGAACTGTAAAAGGAATTCTTTCGAAATCTACGCCCAACAGGCGAATGATAAGTTCCCAATTGTTGTCCAACAATTTTTCGTATTTAAAACAACAATTAATTTTCTTACTAACTGATTTCTTTGATCCGTAAAGTTTGCAAATAATCTTAGCAAGCGATGATTGTTGATGCTGCTTTAAGGTGAACTGATCCAAAGCTTCTCTTTTCAAGACTCTTTTTTTCACAGGCCCCATTTTCTTCCCGTTGCAATAAATGAACTCTCAGATGATTGACCAGAGACTAGCTGCTTTTTTGCTGAAGCACAATATTATGCTACTTATTATTTGATAAATCAGGGGTATTAAAGACGCTTGGAGGTAGTAAATCACGTTTGAGCTTGTCAAAAGTGCACCATCAAGCATTTTGAATAACATTATTTGAAAAGCGAGTATAAACGCCAGAGTACAAAAATGCTGACTGTGACTTTTGTTACAAAATATTTAAAGGTAGGCTTATAAAATGCTAAGATTTTTATTTCTTAGAATTTGTAACAGTCCGTAGCAACATTGTTTGGAATGCGCAGACTACAAGTAATAAGCACAAAATAACAAAGATACATGACAAAAGCATAGAGTTAAATTTCATGTCAACGACATTTTAATATAACTACTTTGTAAGCATTTTATTGAACATCTACCACTACCCGACATGTAGTTTATATTTTTTCATTATATCTTAACGAAATGAAACAATTGACACTTTCGTTGTTTTTTCTTCAAATCATCGGAAAAAATTATCAAGAAATTTTTAGAAACCCAATCCATGTCTCATGTGAAACAGAAACATTAAACAAAGTACATCACGTACTTTTGAGGATAGGCTTTGAAGCTGCTTCGTATTTTAACGCAGTTTTCAAAAAAAAATTTTATTAACGGTCAATGTGATCTGGTATATACGGTTGTACACCATATCCATCGAAATAAAAGGCATCAACTTATTCATCAGCATACATAGCAACCAAATCAGTACCTTGCTTTGTTTGATTATCAGTGTTTATGACAAGTGTTGTCGGTTTCGTCCACACCTGTGAGATCTGATCAGGCAGGAATACAACCACAGTATGCGAAGGGATTCGCGAGAGGTGTTGCAGTATCTACAAATTATTCATGGTTAATTCCTACAGTTTTTGATAATTTCTTGACAGAGCCAAGACTTTAATTTATAAACATTATTTAAGGCACATCGATATTTTTGATAATCTGGCTCCAATTCGTGATGCATGCAATACTTCTACACTGTTGAGGCATTTATAGGGAAGTAGTCGGTCTCGTTTTCTAAACTTATTACTTCACAATTCGTAATTTTGTGCTAATCGTACCACTTTTTACAACCTCTGATGTAAATTTTGCGTATGTTTGTTCCAATATCATTCAGAATTAAAAAAATTGTTTTTAAAGGTACTTAACCCTCAAACAAATAAAGTCTATGATGATGTCGAGACAACAAAATATTGTGATGTTATACCTCCTTACTCAATTTCGCAAGCAACAAGGAGGTGTTGCTAGTCAATGTGTAAGAAATTCATTGTTTAAAGTAACGATAGCAACTTTTTTAGGCAACGCTACGTCTATTTGAACCTTGAAATACTGAATGTCTACTACGAGGTTCAGAACATTTTATGTATAGTTGAGCGTACCAACAGAAAATAAACCAAAAGACGATTGTCGCGTCCAAGCAGTGAGTGTAAGTATATTGTAGGTAGTCACCCCCACTCCACATAAGCGAGAACAAGGAGAGAGAGAGTTAGTTTAAAGCTATATGTACAGCAGTACACTTGTAGCCACTGACCAAGTCGGTTAGACTATAGCACAATAAACGAGTTCACATAACTAAGGTCTATCTCTCTTGCTCCAGGTCATTCCTGCCTTCCTCCAGGACAATAGTATCCTTCAGGTGCCATATATATATAGTAGGCCTTAAGTCCCTACATTAGTGACCCCAGCGTGATGTCTTGGATCTAGTTCCTACATTGGTGACCCCGACGTGATGTCTTGGATCATCACCTTGAAATGGGAGGATTCCGGGCGACATCCCCAGTATACATCAATCTCGATAAAGCTGAGGCGCCGGAAATTATCGGCAGTAGAATCCTGGCAACTTGTGGCGTGAGCGACACGTATGACTGGGCAAATGCAGTGGTCTTGCCACATCAACCAGAGCACGTCTACCTCCAGCACTGGAGCATCATGGTCATCCTGGTCCATCCCCACAGCCTGAATACAACGCAGCGAGTTTGGAGATGTAAGGGGAACTAGGAGTACCATGTGATTTATATATTTTTTTTTGGGACCTTGCAATGGAGGCTGAAAATTTAATGAGGCTGATATTTTATTGTTACTGATTTAAACTTTCACTATATTAATANAAAAAGTTTTATACGTGGGGTTAGAAAAAATTTATTTATAAAAAAAAAAAAACTATGATAAATGTAACTATGCAAATACTTATACACAAACTAAACAAACTTATGACATTAACACGAAGGAAATAATTGGAGAGAATGTATAATAATCTTAAAACCTTCAAGCTTTACTTCATCAATTTCAAGTAAAAAATTGTAATTTACAACGATTGAAACCACAAATAATTAAACTACCTGTCCTCCCTACTTGCGGTGGTGTTGGTGGTTTAGTCGTTGGAGCAGGTCCAACCACTGCTGAAATTAAGCCTGAGCCTACGGAAGATGCACCAGAACTATGAATGCTACTTTGACTACCTCCTTTTTTACTTTTTGGAGTTCCAATACTTTTTACACCGTGACCCAAGTCATCAAAAATAGTATAGTCGACAGTTTTTCTAACGTATTTAATGGGCTTTTCAGGATTAGCTGGAGCGATAATCTTGTATTGTCTGGAAGTTATTTTGTTTGCTGTAAGGACTCCAATTTCTCTTCTAGCTACTTTTTCTTTATGAATCATTACAGTTTGTGAAATATGATTCATTTGACTTTCCATTTCTGATAACTGACTGGTTTGTAAGTCAAGTAACTGTAAAAAGTTATAGGCTAATGTATTTATTTGGTAAGCAACGCTAGCTAGTGACTGAGTAGTATAGTTTTTAGTTTCTTCTAAAGCGATTCTTTTGTTTTCAGCTTGAAAGTAATTCGCTTCACAATAATCAGCAACTCTTTCGAGATTGGTATGACTATCAGCCAGATTATTCCGTCCTTCAGGGATTTCATGATGAAGAAGAGCTACTAATTCAGCCATAATCTATATTATTATTCGAAGAACAAGACCTACAATTAAGAAATAATTATTAGATTTTTTATTATATGTTTCAATTTTCTATTTTTTCAATGAATTTTATTGATACATTTATATTTGTTTTATTTTTTAATGCACTGAAAACTTATTAGATTTAACAACAATGTAAATTAATAAAAATTTTATTTTAAGAGTTAAGATATACAAGATACGCAATTATCATTCTCAAGTTAAGTATTAATTAATTATCCACAATAACGCTAAGTTTCAGATATGTCGTCTGCTTCAGAACCAAACAAATAAAATTTTTGAATATTCAAGTAAGAGCATTCATGTGGCGTAACATTTAACTTATTAAGGAAATAAAAAACATAAATACACCTTTTACAAACATTGTGTTAATACATAAATTTAAATGACAATTATTTTTTGACACTCAAAAAAGACACATTATTAATAATCTTATTAACCTAAATTGTCAATAGAACACACTTTGGAATGATTAATTTAATTCTGGTCAGATCCTAACCTAACAGTCCCAATCTAATACTGATAAGTTACCTCAAGATCCAAGCACGTAGAATCAGACACATGTATACTAATGGCAATGTATATAACCTTTTTCGTACACTCTGTTGTATTAGTAATCTTCAAGAATAAGGGAAGACGATGCGCAGAGTCCCGGAGGGTTGAATGAATCTCAGGAGTATATGGGAAATTAAAGTGCCACGGCACCGCTGCAGCGGCAACACAATTGAGAAAACAAGCAGATAAGAAGGGGCTTAGTAATTGAATCAACGCTCTTGAGTTGGCCTACTGAGCAACGAGAAAGGGACCGATAAAAACGAAAAAAAAGATAGCACGAGGGGATACACGATCTTTTTCCGTTTAGAAAGTACGTATAAGTGAAAGAGTTAGTATTGGGGGAGGGGGGGGCATGTGCTATCTCCAGTTGCTCTGTAAAATTTGCGTGTTAGACCAATTAATAGGGGGGTTTCGCATCAAATAAATGCCAACCATGATATCTCAGAATAATGGTCTTCGTTATGATGTTTAGAAATAACGTATCTAAATTCCAATAGCTAGTTTTTTCTTTTTTTTTTTTTTATGAGCTGCTCAAGGACCGAAAAACTTGTTTTTGCTTCTATGAAATTTCCCTTACATTTTATAAAGAAATGTCTTATACAAAAGTTGTAGGCATTTTAAATATCTACAAAATGAGGCCTGTTGCGTTAAAATTCATTTCGGATTTTTTTTATAAATTACAAAAAACAGTTCAAAATCGCTGTTTTTTGTTTGATTGTTTAAACAAACAGTTTGTAATGTAGACATCTGAAAATTGTATGGACTATTGTTTATGACGTATAGTATATGTAGTTTTTTTTTTGAATTTTTTGGTTGCATGTTTTTAGCAAAAATCCATTTGTTTATTAAAAAATCACTTTTTTGCAAATTAATTTCTACAACTTTTGCAAGTCGTTGAATGTTCTATTTGGGCTCATTTTCTTTCTTAAGAGTTGTACTTTCAGTTTGGTTTTATGGCTTATTGATTCTTCCAACAGGGACCTCGCAAAATTGATTGCAAAAAAGTGCTTACCTGCAAAATGGAATAACTCAACAAATATTAAGCGAATCGTTTCGAAACTTTTTTCATTATAAAGGCACAATTTTTCTCTAAATGTTTAAAAAAAAAAGAGTGTTCTACAACCAATAGGAGCCAAGAAAATTTTTTTTTTTTTTAAATTTCCTGTCGCTGCATTTTACAACCTATGGGGCTGAAATTTTCAGAGAATACAGTTTAATAGTTAAATTTTCAGTAAAAAAATATTTCGTATTGTTTTAGTGATACATTTTGTAGTAAAAGCAATGTTTATGACTACGACAATTCAGTCGGTAGGGTAGAGATAACTGGCATCAGATGCTACGAGAAATGAGCACGGACGTTTCAAATCGTGCGAGCTGGAAAAAATGTTGATATCTCGGGTTCCCGTGGTCACACAAAAAGTTATAACCAATCGATTTGGGGTAGCTCGACGAGATAAAATCAGATAACGTATTTGTTTTTATCGCAAATGACGTTTGAACGCCTTAATTGTTATTAATTTTACTTACAATACTTTTACACCCATTTAAGCAGTTTCATTTTGTTTTCTTTCTTATAGGTCGTCGATCGAAACGGTGTTTCATCAGTATAATTCAAAGTAATCTTTAGCTGTATTATGACCGAAAAAATTAAGCAGGATACATGATCCTGTGATGCTGTGATTCGAATTTTCGCGCTGTTCTCCCTACCGTAGGTTTTATTTTCTGCAACGAAGGAAGGTTACTTTACGTACAGTCTATATATCGACGGCTCGTACGAAAAGAATCACAGTAAATTTGGCTTCGACAAAGAAAAACACATCTCATTTAGTTAAACGAAAAAAATACCAACTTCAGGTTTCTCACGAAGGCTATGACGGTTTACGAAGTCTGATGAAGACTAACTTACACACTCGCGCTCCGCCGAAGACAATCACGCATAGCAACACTCTTACGAAAGAAAGCATAGTATGCGTAGTTGGACGAAAAATATCACAGCTAAGTGCAATATGACGAAAACAATCACGGCTTACTATACTCCGACGAAGAAAATCACACCTCCTAAAGTCTAACGAAAAATATCAAGACTTACTACGCTCTAACGAAAACTATCACGGATAGCAACACTCTTACGAAATATATCACAGTTCGTAGAGTTAAACAAAAAATATCACTACTAACTGCTATCCAACGAAGACCATCACGGTATCTTTTAG
>NW_019379627.1:741290-768397 GCF_000648655.2 Copidosoma floridanum | reverse complement strand
AAGGTACTGCGTTGAGTAAGCCAACGTTGGTCGCAGCTAAACGGGATACGCGATCCGCTACATCCACTGATAAGAAATACACGTTCATGCTTGATCATCTTCCTCTCACGCTGTACCTTGGGCTTGTCACACCTACACCTTTCGGACCCATCCTGATGACGTTGGAGCTTGATTCGCGGTCGGAAAGGAAGGGAGCTGTCAGTACCATCCGACGTCACAGCATCCGGAAGAGGCCCCCTTCCCCTGACGTTACCATCCGAGTAGTCCGCACCACCCACCGCCCCTACCGCCCGTGCCCCTCCTCCCACCGCCCGATCAGCCTCTCCCCTACCACCGCCTCTCCTCTACCGCCTGATCAGCCTCTTCCTCCACCACCGCCTCTCCTCCACCACCTTTTCTCCACCCACAGCTATAGCTAGAGCCTCTCCCCCCGCCTTACCTCAGGGGGGAGCTGGGGGGGTGCCAGAACCGCCATGATTTACCTCCTAGTACAGTATCAGGAAGATTAATTTTATACAAGTATAAAAAAAATAATGATATAAGGTTTTATCGACAAGTTTTAGCTAGTATTATTATTCAGTATGAATTATGTAAAACATCTAAGAGCAAAAACGTAGGATTTGTTGTTTATCCTTCTTTCTATTCATGTATGCATAAAAACTCATTTTTATAGCTAACATTTTTTTATAGCCTGAATAGAGAAGCATTTAAGGCAAAATAGGGTAAACTAGGACCCTTTCTCAAGCAAAAATTATTTATTTCTCATTTTTGGAGTTCCACCAATGCTAATTTACCTAAATTTTTTTTTTAACTGAAAGTATAGGTCTTTACTTAAGAAAACAATATTTATTGACTTTGTTTATCATTATTCGTTTAATTGAATAATTTTTCAAATAATTCGTGAAATCTGCAGTAGTGAGACATGGTCTTTGAGAATTACGGCAGTAGTAGGACACTGTATGTGGTAGTAGTGGGTCAGTATATGACAATGTTATTTGCATATGGAAGAAGACAATTTTTTATTTAAAAGAGGTGAATTATCACTTATGAGAGTATATAAATATTACAAATAATAGATTAATAGGGATTTCCCTTTTATATATATATTTTTTTCAACGATATCACAAAATCCCTACTTACTATGTCCGTTAATAATAAAGGAAAAAATATTGTCTAAGCTTAACCGATTATACCTGTATAAGCCTTTGAGCGTGTTCATGGTAGTCAAATATTTTGATGCATCATTCAGCTCAATTTGTTGGTTCGCATGAGTTAGGTCTAATTTCGAAAAAATCTTGCTATCTTCAAGATTCACCAATAGATCAGCTACACGCGAAGTGAGTTGATGTCAACAATTAAATGAGTATTCAAAAAGATGTCATAAACTCCGCGACGTCTAATTTGATCATCGTTTTTAATACCGGCACGACTGGAGTAGCTCATTCACTATTTTTCACGGGTTTAATTCTCTTATTCTTTTCTAACCTAACCTAACTTGTTACGGAATGCAAATNTTTTTTTTTTTTTTTTCAAGTAATGTACCAAATTATTAACAACCGCCACGGGTCGGTTTTCCTTAGCTGTTTCCTTCTTGATCTTAAAATTAAAGTTAGTTACAGAAAATATGTTTTATAAAGGAGAATTATTTGATTCTTCTGTGGAGATAAGAAGCAAGTTTTAAAGGCTGAAATACCAAATAAAAATATATTGTGAGTAAACTAATACCTGTATTTTTCTGTTAACAATTTTTAAAGGTATTGATTGTGTTAAGTTTTTTTTCAATATTAGTATGATAAAAATTAATTATTGAAAATATATATCATTTTCTGCAAAGTTGATTTTTTTCATTGGGTAGGATGGATTAATACTGATTGCATTGAGGTTAGGTTTCAGATTATGTCTATTTACTAGGTAACAATGCTCCTATTCACTTAACTACTAATCCTACAAATATATTGAAGTTTAATTTTACTATTAAAGATTAGGCTGATGACACTCGCACGATTACTATAGTAAAAAGCATGAAATCACAGTCGTTAAAAATATAATTTGGTATTGTCAAGTACTTGTCACACTACAACTTAGTTTTTAAAAAAAGGATGCAGTAGTGGAACAGCAATGATAAGCATCGTCCCACTTCTACATGGTGTTTGCAGAAAATAAGGGTATACTAGGACAGGCTATATTTTATGACGAAGTAATTATTTTTAAGATCTAATAAATAAAACTTGTTCTTGAATGTCATATCATTACGTATAAATAGTTTGAAAGTACGAAAAAAATTTTATTTTCGGTATATCATCTCGATAGTCAACTTTAGTATCACATCTAAAATGGGCAAAATGCCTCGTTCAAGACGTATGCATCAAACGAGTGCTTGGACAGCTTGATAAAATATTTTCTTCATTCTCCCTTAAACGTTTACCACAATCAATTTTGGGAGTTTTATTTAGTTAAAAGATAAAGGAATGTTAGAAAATTTTTCAAGGATATTTTTTGACAAATGAATTTACTAGTTATAATTTTCTCCTCCTGTCCCACTACACCCTGAAATTTCTGCGTTGTCCCACTATACCCCGTTTTACCTTACTAAAATTACTCGAAATATATTAGAAATTTTTCCAAAAGAAGAGGAAACAGTCTATTGTTATGATGCTTCATTATTATGATATCATATACTTTACAAAAATCTGATGAACATTTAAAATCTCCAACAGTTAAGGCTGCAGGGGCTCTTCAGCATGAATACGAAACCTTGCGAGAACTTGGTCGAAAGTCAGGACTGGTAATTTGAAGAAAAGCAAACAAATCCTCTGTATTAGGTGTGTATTATAAAATATACTTAAAAAAATGTTAAGTTAAAAAAGTTTTTATTAACAGTATATTTACAAATTATTAACTTTATACACTTTTTTACCGAGCATTTGTCCCATAGTATACGATCTTGATATACTGTACAACAAGTTTGATTATACTGCATCAGAAAGTACGAAAAATTTAGCTATTGAGGTGTAGGAAAATACGCTTGATCATCGCTGGAACAATATTTTTGACAAATTTTTGGGGTTTTTGTAAATCACAGATAAATTCAAAATATTGCAATCTGTCTTGGCGCCTTTACTTGTGTGTATATTATTCATTTTATTATTTTTCATTCAACAGTTATGATGTGCACCGATAAAAAATTTGTTTATAGGCAAATTTTGATTTTAAGTGTAAATTTGGAGTTAAATCAAATCCTGAAACTATTCCAGTGGAATGCCAATTAATCAGTAATTGGTCCGATGTCTTTTTGAAAATTATATCTGTTGCAAAAAAGTGCCTCACACCTACAAAGCAAGCTAATGATAATAGTTACGCCAGTAGTACAGATGCTGATCACAGTGACATTTTAACTAGCCGTGAATTCATGCGCAATTATATGGACATAAACGAAGTTTTTTCAATATATAAAAAAGTTAATAATACTGGTAGGTACAGAGACTTTAACAGATAATTTTTTAGTTGTGTATTACTTTTAAATATTGTGAATTCTCTTACTGATGTAGAATACTCAAATGCATTAGCGTTCTTGCTGATTCCGGCCCTACTAAAAAAGCATGTGTTAAAAAGTAAACTATGTGAAGCTGGCTGGAGGCCTTACAAAGGTGACATTGTTTCATCATTTATTAAACAAATAAAGGTAAATCAGAGTATAAAAATTTTGAAATTTAAAATATCTTTGTGTAAATGAGTAAATAATGTTTTAAGGCTCGTAGTGAATTAAGCAAGAAAGTTGAAGAGGTCAATACTAAACATTCAAGCAATAAAATAGGAGTTCAACCTTTTTTAATATTCTGCGGTCACTTACAAAATATTACGTGCGTGCAAGTGGTTGTGCAAACAATCATTTATAACTTCGAAGAAGTTTGTCCAGCAGTAGATTTTTTGTACAAAGTTTTTTTCGTTTTCAAAATTGAACACCCCATAGCTTGCCCACATATCTGGTCTTTCCTCCAAAAGTTTATACATCACATAGAAAAAAACAGACGACCTGTATTCAACAATTACGAATTTAATTAGTGAAATAAAAAGTATAACTTGAATAAAAATTTGACCTCGTTTTTAATGCTTTTTATTAAAAAATGGATATTCAAACTAGCGTACTTAATTTATTGAGTTAATTGTATTCAAACATGAATCTTTCAAAAACGACCATTCAAACATTTCAAATGTTTATAAATGAATGCTACAATTCATGCATATTGAATGCTATAAATGCATCTTTAAAAAATGCTGTTTCTGTTTCTAAAAAACGTTCCCATATTGCACGCTGATACAGAAAAATCGCTAAAAAATTTGTTAGTAACACCGGGACTATTTAATGCCATCATGTCTTATATGAACTATTGGAAACAAGAAAACAAAGTTTTAATAAATTCCACGCAGGAAACGTTATGGCATAAGCAATTAGAAAAATTCAACGACGATGGTATTCCCATTCCTCGTTCAACTTGTTATGACGATATTGAGATTGGAAACGCCCTCGGAGGTCATAGTGGTACAAATGAATTGGGCGCAATTTATGCCGAAGTACTTACTATACCTCCAAATTACGCATCAAAATTGAAAAGTATTGTATTATTCAGTTTGTTTTTTAATAAACATAAAAAATTATACGGTAATGTATTTATTTTCGATAATTTTGTATTAATAATAATTTTGTATTACTTCCATAATTACGGGGGACAACCTTGCTATGAATAGTATTTTAGGATTTTCTCAGTCTTTTTCACCGACTCATTACTGTCGAATGTCTTATGTTTCGCAAAGCGATGCAAAAAATCTTACCATGAAAGACAAGTCAAAGTTAAGAACGATAGAAAAATATGAGAATGATGTACGTTCCATTGGCACTATAAAAACCGGAATTAATGAAACATGTTTCTTTAATATTCTACAAGATTTCCATGTGATCCAAAATCAAAGCACAGACATCATGCACGACCTTTTTGAAGGCGCAGGCAATTCCACAATATCAAATATTTTATCAACGTGTATTGATAGAAAATATTTTTCTATTAATTACATTAATAACCAGTTACATGTACTGTACTTTGATTTTGAATCACCCAATATACCATTACCCATAAAATTAGAGTATATAAAAAAAAATATAAAATTAAAAATGTCATCAACAGAAATTTTGTTCTTCATGTAATATTTCGGTATTATTGCTAGTGATAAAGTTCCTCATGAGTGACGTTTGGCAGCTGTATATTAAACTACGCGAATTATTACATTTATTGACTGCACCCATGCTAATAAAATCAAATTTGTTGCGATTAGAAGTTCTAATTACGCTGCATCATGACGACCACATTAAAATGTACAAGATCTAAAACCAACTTTCCATTTTTTACTCCACTATGTGCGATTGATTCTAACTCTGGGTCCACTTGATAACGTGTCATGCATGAAAATGGAATGAAAACACCGCGAGATAAAAAAATTGCACAAAATATTGCTTCACATGAAAATATCTTGAAAAGGATCGGTATTCGATATGCATTAAGATTAGTTAATAATCGTTATCATAATTACAAAGAACTTTATGTGTCTTACGGAAAAAAAACGGATGATTCACTAATATGTCATTTTCAATCAGCGAATGATTTACAAAGTTACAGTAGTATATTTGTCAATGATGTTACGTACAAACCTGGTGTTGTTGTTGTTGTGAATATTTTTGATGGTAACATCAAATTTAGTAAAATTATATCTGTATGCGTAGTCGATGGTGACAGATTCTTTAAGTGTATTCCAATTTATTCCCTAGCTTTTAATACACATTACTATGCTTATAGTGTCAGTATTAAAGAAGAGAGTTCAAATATTTTTAATTTTAAGTACATAGCTGTAAGAACTCCAGGTTTGTTGTTTCAAAAAAATAACGACTACTTTGATGCGACTCGACGTACTCTATAAAACTTTTTCTTAATTATTTAGGAACTTTTTATATACACAGCTTCAAATTTGATTAATTTATTTTTAAAAGTGTATGTTTCACGAAATGTAATGATAATTATTTCCTATGTTAAACAAATAATTTAATAAATAAATAAACTCATTTATGATTAATTATGTTTAAAGGATTTTTATTTATGAGAAAGATTCGAGCGGTGCACGAGACATGCACAGCAGAAGCAACCTGCACTGCAGTACCTTTAAANCAATATATATATATATATATATATATATATATATATTGCTATCCTTTTTGGCGCGACAGTGCTCAGTTACGATGTCTATAGCCATGAATCCGAGCGCCGTCAGGCATAGCGATGCCGAGCTCGCGTTGCAAGAGAGAAAGGGAACCCCTTCAGTGGCAGTGCTATACTGCTTGCTCTATAGGGGATAATACTGCTCAGCGTGTAGAGTCGTTGGCCGAGCCACTTTCCTTTTAAATTCCACTGCACGGCTGCTATAACAGGGGTTGCCAACTGTAGTAATAATTGATTGCAAAGCACTCCATGGTACTGTATACTTATTCATTATATTTTATACTAATTACCGTTCAAAATCTACCATTATAATTAGTATACCAATTTTATTAATACTTATGTTGAATGTTTAATACATCCGTATTTACTTGATCCGTATTTATTGTCTTTTGTATCGTCCTAGTGCATAGTGAATTCTGGCTTCTTGCAGTGCACTTCATTTGTCACATTAATTATTATGTGCAAGGTATTGTTACGGAACATACATGTTGTTTAGCCCCATAGTAGGCCAGCAGCAAACAATTATGTTCCCCCCTCACGACACGAGCATAGTGACAGAGGCTAAAGCGAAATCACGGGACTAAAGGCCAACCGGCGAGTATGGAGCATAAGCAACAAAAATACCTCTTCTATTTGTAAACTCACTAAAGTGTCTCCTCCAGGCTAATGCACTGCGTGGAGAAAATTTTTGTTTATTTTGACAGCGTTGCGTAACATTAACATGTCGTGTAGCAATACATTTTTAAGTCATTTTCTTTACAACAGTTATATGCTACAGCTCACAACACTCCAAGCTGATTTATTTTCAAGTTCTTATTTGTGTACATAATTTATTACTGGTATTTATGAGACTTCAATTTTTCCTTTCATTTTAGTTTTCCGATTTGTTCAATAAAACGTAGTATAAATTAATTTTCAAGTTTTCCATAATGACAATAAATAATTGGAGTATCAACTTTTTTTATGTTACCGAAACGTTAATTATTGTTAAAGTTATTATTTACTTAATTTAAAAGCGTACTCAGTACTGATAGTATATTTTCTTAGCCGTGATTATATGCGTACCTTGTATCTGATGTTGATGTTTGACTAAATTTCATACATATGTGACTAAAGTTCTTTAAGTTTATGTGTAAATCTAAAAAATTTTTAATAAAAGTAATACTGAAATAATATAAGAAAAAAAATATTGTGCTACGAAATAAATGAACAGTAAAAGAAGTTAATGTAATGTAATATTTGATCATCGTTTTAAGCGATAAAGAATTGTAAATAAACAAGTAAGAACCATTAACATGTATAAAAGTGATAAAAGCGATTGAGTGTACTTAAACACTGTATTATTCAAACAGAATTGTAACAAAATTTATTTAAATTTAAATATGTTCAGAGAAGACTTAAGCGCAAACTATTATATTTTTGCAGAATATTGAACTAATTGTATTTGACTCTCTCTCCAAATGTAAGAATTTTCACATATATTTCTTTGATTTTATAAGTTTTAATCGCATTAAAACTTGAGGGAAGTAGTGTAGGGAGTCACCCTCACTCCACATAAGCGAGAACAAGGAGAGAGAGAATTAGCTTAAAGCTATATGTACAGCAGTACACATGTAGCCACTGACCAAGTCAGTCAGACTGTAGCACAATAAACGAGTTCCCACAACTAAGGTCCATCTCTCTTGCTCCAGGTCATTCCTGCCTTCCTCCAGGACAATAGTGTCCTTCAGGTGCCACACACACACACACACACACACACACACACACACACACACGCACGCACGCGCGCGCGCACGTGTATATATACAGTAGGCCTCAAGTCCCTACAATATGGTGTTAGTGGCGTCATCTAGCCGCTAAAGTCGACCATGATTTGACGTGACGCATCGATTTCAAGAATACTCTCGTACTTGGCATACACTTTACAGTTAACAGTCGAAGTAAGAGTGTCGGGCAATCAAACGTACAATCTAACGCTACTGTGCTTAATCAGGTTCCAATGAGAACACTTATTAGCCGATAAATCTGGTATTAAATCGAAAGCAAAGAGACAGTAATTGTTGAAATAAGACTCGCGATCGATGCGATTTCCTTCATTGAAAAAGTGAAAGCGAGTACCTGAATACAAGGTGGTTTGGAAGCAACTTGAACGCCGTCAGTGTACAAAAAAAGAAAATTAAGAATAAAATGATAAAAATCAAACAGATATATAGTGCAATCGCTATTATAAGCTTGAATTTTAACAAAACCGACGAATATTTGCTTAGGTAACTGGCTCAAATAATATTATCTTAAGTTTTACCATGAATATCACTGTGCATCGTCACAGATTTTACTTTTACTTTGACAAGTGTGAGCAGATGGTTTGCAGTGCTTTTTGACACAGTTTCGGGCTAGCAAAACAGATGGGCTTATTTTAACACGTCTTACTAAAAGATTTGCTTCTCCAATGCCAACGGAAAGTTTGAAGTATCTATGAGACAAAATGCATCGCAAGATCTTACCTATCGTATTCTCACCTCAACGCCATTAATGAGTAATTTTTTTTTATTTCTTACATCGCCATGGAGATTACCTGTCAGATCAACCGATTTCATTGCAGGTAGCAATGTATGTCGCTTGACGAGTCCCGCGTTGGCATCCGACACATCGTCTATCTTTGTCGTCGTATCGTCGCACCATGTTGTACTCGTTAAGTAGAGAATCATACATGGTAGAACAATGTATTTTTCACCATTATTGAGTACGACGAATTTAATGAGTTCATCACCCATGAGCGATGATATCGGCTAGTATTAAATCCAGAGGAATCCCCTCATTGTTGTGTGAGTCGGTGGAGTATGAAACAAAAATGCTCAGAATTCTTACTTTTGCACAAGTGACTGTGTAAAAAAGTCATTAATTAAACTTTAACTTTAAAAAAGATATCTAGCATTTTTTTTGTTTGTTTATTATTCTTTCTCTTGTTTGTTTGTTTTCTTTTTTTTTTGTTTTTTTTTTTTTTGGTCTTGTTTGAGCATTTTCCTAATCTTTCTCTTCTTACTCTTACGATGCCCATGCCTTAACAGCACAGTTCTACGAAGAAATTGTAACTTAAATGGCTCCTCGAGTCGACTAACCTTAAATCTAGAACCTCTCATAAATTTGATCAATTTTTCTTTGGCTTTTTTCTTTAGCGTATTACCAGACTCTATCATAGAGTGCGGAATGTCTCTTTGAAAAATATTTTTCTGCTGGTCACGTCAAATATAATGTTTATACTTGCATAGACAGCTTCTTTGCTAACAGGTTTGACATCTCGTTGAATGAGAGGTTATAACTCCTTGAAATACTCCGACAAGAAACGATCCAATATTTCCGCGTCTTCGTTAATAGGGGGACCTTATGTAAATGTGTCCACCTTCCAAACACCTTTTCTACTGTTTTCATAAATTGTGATCAGACTGCTACGACCACCACCACCACCACTACTTCATACGATGAAGTAGCTCTCGTAGGAATCTATTATTTTTAATTTATTCGTAAAGAGTGAAGTGTTACCATCAGTGTTCCAAAGTTGAATGGTATTGGTCTACCAATCAGGTCCCTTGTATCGTTTATTTTTATAGGTCATTCTAGGTTATAGACATCTTGACTCTCTAGCCAACTAATTACGTTCGGTCAAAACAATTTATTTTTTACTAGCTAGCGCAAGGATGATCTGCGCCAGATATTACCTTGATTTCCTACTGTCGTGAAAAACTGTGGGCGCATCAAGAGCCATGACTGTCGTCAATATCGAGTCGAGAGGCTGAGTTCTAACAGAAGTAGCTACTACGGAGCCATAGTGTTATCAGTGCGCTACACGCTGCATTCACCATTTTATTATTCGTACAATGTTCGCTTCCGGCTCGTCGTAAAATTGAACCGTTATTCGAATTTTTTAAGTATTGTAATGCATGAAATGTAATACTACACTGTAAGAAAAATGAGGTGCTTTAATAATAAACCTCAACGTTGACTGTAACTTTAGTTCATAGAAAAAGTTTATGAATGTAATGTTTAACATTTAATTTTCAAGAACACCAAGTGGAAATACGGTTAGCAAAAATGAAGACAAAATGTGAGAGGAGATTTTTCGATATCCATTTCTTAGAAAGCAAATGTAATCTTACACTGTCAAAGAAATCTGCAAAAATTATGAAATGTAGAAACTCTCTTTCTATTTTTTATCATCATTGCAGCTACAAGTCGATCGCAACACTTTCAAGAATGTGCTGACGTGAGGCAATCCAATAACACAACTGGATGTTCATGGTCAAATTTCCGCACATCGCTCGTGAGATGACGATCGTTTTAGGCAAGTTAAGTAGTATACAGAGAAGCGACTCGTACGCTTAATCGATTCATTTCGGCAATGCACGCAAAACTCACGTTACCATGAAAATTTTCAAAAAGAGTTAGCGCAACGGTGTGGTGGCGAGTCATACGACTGTATTTTCTCCTACTCTTTTTCTCCCTCTCTTTGTTATTATACGGTATTTTCTAGTTCCTTAAATTAATAAAGTGGATATAAAGGAAGTGTTGTTGAGGTGTCCGAAAGTCACAGATTGGCTCCGCAATTTTTGGGGACTAACTGGGAAAATAATAAGCTAAGCAGTGATGTGTGAATCTGTATTTTTCTTTCTACCGCTTCTATTATCCATGCAGTCCCCAAAAATAGCGTTTTCGGTCACACTTCCACTTATACATACCCTACAATTAACTAACAGTAGCGCCACTCACGTCTCTTTCTTTTGCTCTCCTAATCATAATCTACTGTCTCTGTCTCTTTTTTCGTTAATAATGTAATCTTAAAGTGTTAGGTTATATGAATGTTTAGGTGTAGTAAGAGAATGATACGATCATTTTACGCTTTTAACTTTATTGACTAACAGTGTGCAAAAGGAAATTTAATACAACGTAAGTATTTTTTCCCACACAGCATCAAAAATTTTTTTGTTCATTTTAGATTCAATTCGATATTCAATTTAAATATTTACATTGAGATGATTATTTTAATCGACAGCTGTATTAATCAACCAGTAAACACCGCAAAAGTAATTACCTTACTTCTGGTTGGATTCTCAAGATGATGACTTTAATACAGGCTCGTGCACACTACTTGCTGTGGCGGTAGGCTGCTTGGATACCGTATATCTCTCTGGACTAGGCAACGCCAAATAATGAGTTCTAGCCAGGTGGTGGCTTAAGTCTTTTGGATCATTTAAAGCTCTTTGTACTCGTATCGTTTTTTATTTGTAGAAGGTTCTCTACTTCTTAGGTAAACGCCTTCTAGCATTCGCTTCGCGTACTTTGTACAAATTACCCACGCGCAACGTTCTAATTCAAATTTTAGTGTACAAAATCATGACAAACTACTTAATACAATAAAAAAAAAATTCAATTAAATGAAGTTACTCTTAAATGCGCTCTCTTTAAATGCTTATAGGACAGTAAAAATAAACAAACTACTATAACTACGTTTATAATTTTACTGTATGTTGAATATATAGCTTCTCATAATAAACAGTTAGTTTGTGTAAGTAAGAAGTGATAGCCTTCCACGCCCCTACGTGATTTTTTTTGTAAAGATTAATTCGTCTTGAAATAGAGTCAAAATATGCTGGTTTATTCTGCTTTTCTTTAGATTAAGAAAAACACGTTGGTCCTTCCTCCGTCTACAAAAACCTTATACCACTATTCAAATTTTTTTATTAATTATACTCACGTTCCTCTTGGTCCAAGTTCACTTACTTTTCGGCTGGAGAAAGCATCAATCATTTAGCAGCACTTGCAAGAAGTGCAGCCTATGAAGCATTGGACAACGGGTGGTGGTCCTCAAGGACCTCAAGTCTTTTTCAGGACTCGGAAGGATTAGTATCTCTAGCAAATGTTGGCGAGCTTACATGCTGATGCTGTAGGATACAATAACCTTCCTCATGGCTCCATCATAAAGTAATACTAACGCGGTTCTAAGGTAAAACTCAAGCCATGCAGCATGGGGGAAGGGGTTTGGTGGGTATTAGTGAATTAATAAAAAAAATCCTTTGAGTCTCGCACCACCGTCGCTTCTACGGTGTGCATCAAGGCATTTCCCTTCCCACCACAAAAAAATACTCTTACCACTACCACTACCACTAAAAAGAAGCCAAAAATGAGAAACGTCGATACAAAATTTGCACCCCAGGCGGTAACCTCGGAGAGGTAATCCACCAGCAGTTCCGATACGGTGAAAGCCCGGGTGACTGTCGCGGACCCCACGATTTCGGATGGGGGGGAAGCACAAAGAAGCTATTCCTGACCAGCACGGACTGTTGAATGTCCTATGGCCATTTTTAGGTAAGTGACGAACAAGTGTCTCGAGTATCGGTAGTAACGTAAGTGAGGAAGGCAACGTCACCGTCTATAGCAATCAGATGCTAGAAGAGCTCGAATCGATAGAAAACAATGGTGCAGAGCTGAGAAAAGCAAAATGAACAGATTGAGCAAGTTTTACTTGCAACAAATGAGCTTGAAAAAATGCTTGAAGCTATCGACGATAAGTACGGAAATACATCTAGTTTCGTCAAAAATGGCATTAAAGCAGCGCTAAAACACCTAAAAGCAGCCGAGACGACTAGAAAAGTTGTCGTTTTCAAAGAAGAAAGCTATATTAATAAGTGGAAGAAATGTTTTAAATCCCTGCAATACAGGGAAGATAAATGAGATGATTTTCGACGGCACGTCCAGAAAAAAACACTGAACACTGCCCTTAAAGTCACTACACGGTCGAAGCGAAATAGAAGTCTCTCAGAAAGCCCTGAAAAATATCAAAAAGCAGTGACCTCAAAAAAGAAGAAAACTAGCGATGGCGAGAGGAAAGAGGCCTCTCCTAGTCATAGGCGTGCCCAAAAAAGGCCATAACACGATGACAAAAGTTATAGTAAGGGTCGACGAAGGACAAACCTTTGCCGGGGTACTTTAGTCGATGAGGGCGAGCTTTAACCCTGAAAAGACAGGAGCAGTGGCCCAAAGTGTTGTTGCCACCAAAAAAGGAGACTTGCTCCTAAAAGCCAAAGGAGTTGAGGATATCAAAATATTTACTCAGCACATAAAAGAGTCAGTAGCCAGCCAAGTAACAGTGGTTACTACTGTACAAAAAATGACGCATAAAATCCGACATTCGGACAGTATTGTCGAAAAAGGAGTTATCGAGGAATCCATTAAGAAGATTACCAGTAACCAAAACCAAGATCTGAAAATTTAACTCCTTAAGCCGAATGGTAGAGAGCAAAGAATGGCATTGGTAACCCTTGATGAAACAGTTGCCAAGAAAGTCGAACAGACAGGCCGGGTCAAGATTGGATGCGTCTCCTGTCGTATTAAAAGAAGGCTAGTGGTAACAAGGTCTTTCAAGTGTCTGGGGTATGGTCACGTATCCCATGACTGTAAGGAAGAAGACCGTTCGAAGCTGCGCTTCAAATGCGGCATCTGCAATCACCGCAAAAGAGACTGCAGTAGTACAACACGGTGTTTCCTGTGCAAAACAGAGGACACGAAACACGAAGCCGGCGCTAGAAGCTGTCCTTGATTTAGACAAGAGTTAGAAGAAGCGAGAAGGAAAGTTCAAGCGGTGCAAAAGTGTTAAGGCCAAATTTTTTAAAGGACTGTGACTTAATGAGGACTCACGCTGAGCTGAGTACTTTCACTTATCAGCAAGGGAAAGTACCTCTAGCCACTGGTGGCGAGATTGCTCGCTAATGCTGTGAGACGCGATGGTATCTCTAGTAGCTCCGACCAACCTGAAGTAATGCTAACGCGGTTTCGAGGTCGAACTAAGGCCACGCGGCATGGGGGGGGGGTTAGTGGGTACGGGTGGTCCAATAAATTCTTCGAGTCCCACACTACCACGGTCCTTGCGGTGTGCCTCAATGCATTTTTCTTCCCCCGAAAAAAAAAATTAAAACAACAAACCAGGGGGTATTAATGGGTCATAGGACCCACGGTAAGAACGAAGTTCTTTAAACATGAGATGAGTATAGACACAATTTCTCAGGTAACAAGGGGGTCGCCAGACCCACAGAAAGAACGAAGCTCTGTAAACTTCAGTACTGCATTCATGTTGTTTACTAAAACAAAAACTTGAAAAACGAATAATAAAAAAAAAAAGTTTACTACTCACGATGGTTGAACTTCGTGAGAACGTCGTGCATAAATACAGTACTCACGNGTACATTTATACAGGTATCGAATGATAGGTAATTCAGTCAATTTCATATTTTGGGAAAAATTTTTTTTAACAAGATTTTTTTTCAATTTAGATGTTACGATTTGCCATTTGATGATTCTTCGTAGTTTTTCCTTATTCTTTATCATCTTAGCTTGGAGCACCGAAAAAGATTTTCTAAATTCATCTTTTCTTTCTACAGATATAAGGCTTTAAACATAGAAGATTCAGAATTTTTAACATTAAGATTATCTTTGGTGATATTTCTTAAATTGTAAATCACAATAACTACATATGTTCAAGAAACAAATTAAAGAGAAGTAATCTATACATTTTGTATGATGTTTTTTTTTTAATTTTTTTTTTGAGTTTTTTTCTGAACCTGTAAATGACGATTTGAAATTAATAAATTCTCACTTCAAATTTAAATTCCGAATGTATAGAAATGACTTATTTTTCTTGATAACTGTAGTTTAGTAACTAACGCTAAGTAACTGTTTATTTTTAAACTATCTATTGACCACCCTTTCAAACCTTATTGATGGTATTTTAATATCGTTTTTCCCTCTTAAAATATTAAGTTTTAACATGGAAAATAGAAATATCTAAGCTTTTAGGTAATGTTAGGGTGCATGTAACTAAATCTTTTGTTGTAATACTACCGTATATGTAACGAACTATTCATAGATAGGACTTTTGGCCATTTTTAAGATAATTATACACATTTTTTCGAAAGTTCTTCCTTAAGTCATAATGTAAAGGTTAGGATTAGACACTTGATGATTTACGATAGTTTTTCTACATTCTTCATAATCTCAGTTTTAAGATCTACGCAGAATTTTTTGAACTCATCTCTTTCTTTCCAAAATAATTAGCTTTTGAAACTTAATACCCGAAATCTCTCACTGTGCACCATGTTGAATCCGGTAATATAACCTGTGAAGGTTATGTCGTTAGACCTCGTAGCAGAGTGGGTAAGGTACTGCACTCGTATGCAAGAGGTTAAGGGTATCAAATCTCTTTCGAGATAAACGTTTTTTTTTTTTTTTTTTTTTTTTTTTATAAGAATTGTAAAAGAAAAAAATTCAAAGTGAAAGAAAAATTATTGTGGGAAAATAAAATTGCTTGGGAGGGGGAATGTGTAGAAGAGTAACACGGCGGTTGGCAGATGTACATATATAGTGGGGAGAGGGGAAGTGTATAGAGAACAGTAGGTGAGGGGGCGGGGTAAAGGGGGAAACTTGAGAGGAAGAGACTCTGGGTAAACCACTTTCGTTTCAAAAAAAAAAATCTGTCGGTTTTAAAATTCCAGCCCCCCGAGTAACGCGACATAAAGGACTTCGTTCTAAAAAAAATTTCAATACCATTACCACTACCCCGACCACTACTACCACTACTACCACTACTTCCACTACTACCACAACTACAACCACTACTACCACTACTACCAGTACTACCGGTACTCCCACTTCTACCACTACTACCACCACAACCACTACACGGAAACGACCACTAACACTGGGTTTTTTTATAAGTTGGACTGGTTTCTTTACACCAGGTACTCCCCAGGTATTGGATAGGGACTCTTCTCAGTTCTGGGGGGGACTTAGCAGGTCAAGGCACTATTTATGGCAGACAAGTGATGGGAGGCAGGGCATGTGGGCGGTGTAGGCTTGTTTATGTCTCTGGGGGCATAAGCCTTGAGCTTCTTACTTCCATAGATATGGATGTGTGGGCTGGTGCTTCCTATGGTTTGTGCATTCTACTTTTCATTTTTACTGTGTGTTCGGCTTAAATGCTTGAGGCGAGCCGGCAAAGACTAGCAACCCGTCTTACCCAGATGTAAGCGGCGCACTATGTTCTGAAACCATGAAAATGGAACTAGCTGTGTTCGAAATCTAATATATTCAGTCAAAAAACACGTAGAACAATGATTTTTGTTTTATTTTTATTTGTAAGTAACCACATGGCGACTATAGGAGAAGTATTGTTAAAAGGTAAAATGTTAGACTAACCTTACAAATAAAGAAGCTTACGTTTTTTAATAAGCCAATGATACTAGTCTTATTGAATGGACGATTTGTTTCTATAAGCATTTTCAAAAAAAGTTACAGTTAATATAAATTTGAAAAATACATTAACCAGTATTGCAAGAAGTCTGAAGTATTTTAACACAATCTCAAACATTAAATCTTAAATAAAATTCTAAACTACTGTGATATTCATTCTGTAAATAACTCAAAATCAATTGTCTAATTAAGTTGAAGAACAACAACGATGCACGTCTAACGACATAACCTTCACAGGTTATATTACCGGATTCAACATGGTGCACAGTGGGAGATTTCGGGTATTAAGTTTCAAAAGCTAATTATTTTGAAAAGAAAGAGATAAGTTCGAAAAATTCTGCGTAAATCTTAGAACTGAGATTATAAAGAATATAGAAAAACTATCGTAAATCATGAAATGTCTGATGCTAAACTTTAAATTATGACTTAAGGAAGAACTTTTGAGAAAAACTTTTAAAAATTTCTTAAAAATGGCTAAACGTCCTATCTATGAATAGGTCCTTGCATATCTGGTAGTATTATAATAACAGATTTAGTTATATGCACCCTAACATAACCTAAAAGCTAAAGTATTTCTATTTTCTATGTTGAACCCTAGTATTATAAGAGGGAAGAACGATATCAAATTACTATGAATAAAGTCTCAAAGGGTGGTCAATAGATAGTTTAAAAATTAACAATTACGTTGCGTTAGTTACTAAACTACAGGTAATAAGGAAAACGAAACATTTTTATACATTTTTAGGCCCAGGTATTTTGTAACTGTGATGATTTTTTTAAAGACTTTTCTGAATATAACTTCCTTTCTCTAAATATCAGGTTTTTTTAATTTTTAAATTCGAAATTGAATCTTGAAGTTTCTTGTAAGGTAGTATTTCATTTAATCGTCTATTATAAGTAGTACATTTATACAGGTATCGAATGATAGGTAATTCAGTCAATTTCATATTTTGGGAAAAATTTTTTTTAACAAGATTTTTTTTCAATTTAGATGTTACGATTTGCCATTTGATGATTCTTCGTAGTTTTTCCTTATTCTTTATCATCTTAGCTTGGAGCACCGCAAAAGATTTTCTAAATTCATCTTTTCTTTCTACAGATATAAGGCTTTAAACATAGAAGATTCAGAATTTTTAACATTAAGATTATCTTTGGTGATATTTCTTAAATTGTAAATCACAATAACTACATATGTTCAAGAAACAAATTAAAGAGAAGTAATCTATACATTTTGTATGATGTTTTTTTTTTAATTTTTTTTTTGAGTTTTTTTCTGAACCTGTAAATGACGATTTGAAATTAATAAATTCTCACTTCAAATTTAAATTCCGAATGTATAGAAATGACTTATTTTTCTTGATAACTGTAGTTTAGTAACTAACGCTAAGTAACTGTTTATTTTTAAACTATCTATTGACCACCCTTTCAAACCTTATTGATGGTATTTTAATATCGTTTTTCCCTCTTAAAATATTAAGTTTTAACATGGAAAATAGAAATATCTAAGCTTTTAGGTAATGTTAGGGTGCATGTAACTAAATCTTTTGTTGTAATACTACCGTATATGTAACGAACTATTCATAGATAGGACTTTTGGCCATTTTTAAGATAATTATACACATTTTTTCGAAAGTTCTTCCTTAAGTCATAATGTAAAGGTTAGGATTAGACACTTGATGATTTACGATAGTTTTTCTACATTCTTCATAATCTCAGTTTTAAGATCTACGCAGAATTTTTTGAACTCATCTCTTTCTTTCCAAAATAATTAGCTTTTGAAACTTAATACCCGAAATCTCTCACTGTGCACCATGTTGAATCCGGTAATATAACCTGTGAAGGTTATGTCGTTAGACGTGGATTGTTGGTGTTATTCAACTTACTTAGACAATTGATTTTGAGTAATTTACAGCATAAAGAACACAGTAGTTTAAAAGTTTATTTGAACTTTTATGTTTGAGGTTATGTTAAATCAATTTAGACTTCTTACAATTATTTGTTTATGTTTTTTTCGACTGCTTATACAAACAAATTATCCATTCAATGAGACTAGTATTATAGGTTCAAAATGAAAAAACTACAAATTAAAAAAAATTATTGTAGTACGTATTTTCGAACTGGTGATATTAGATTTCGAACACAGCTACCTCTATTTCTATCATTTCAGAACATAGTGCGGCGGTTATATCGTTCTTCTCAGATACAGGCATTACACTCGTACTACAATAACACAGGCACAATAGAAAGAAGCTTCGGGTAGCGGATGTCGGGATCTCTCTGTTGCTAGCGTGGGGATCCCATCAGCAGGCAAAGCCGGACGATGAGGCCCAAATAATGCCGGGTAACCACATCTGATATGGCTACACGCCTCATAAACAATTAAGACGTGGTGGACTTACTAATCTAGGCCTAGGACCACTCAACTCATATCAGCTGTTGTTATAAGAGAAGAACTAAGTAAATGACAAGAGTTTTACTGTAGACACTGAAACGAGAGTTTTGTATCATTGCAATACAGGAAAAAGAGAAAAGATGATCGGGGAAGGACAAACTTTTGCCGGTATACTTAAGTCGGGCTTCAATCCTGAAAAGACAGAAGCAGTGGTCCAGAGTGTTGTTGCCTCCAAGAAAGGAGACTTGCTCCTAAAATCCAAAGGAGTTAAGAATGTCGGAAAAATTGCTCAATATGTGAAAGAGTCAGTGTTTGATCTCGTATCCCATGACTATAAGGAGAAAGACCGTTCGAAGCTGTGCGTCAAATGCGGAAGCTGTAACCCACGCAAAAAAGACTGCAGTTGTACAGCACGGTATTTCCTTTGGAAGACAGGGGCATGAAACACGAAGCTAACAGTGAAAGCTGCCCAATCTTTGAATAAGCGATAGAAGAAGGCGGGAGAAAAGCCCAAGTAGCACAAAAGTAAAGAGGTCAAATTAATAGTTGAGTGTGAGCTAATGTGAACCCATGCTGCGCTAAATACACGTTTTTTATCAGCTAGAGATAGCATAAAGCATTTAGTGGCGCTTGCAAAGAATGCAACCTACTAAGAAGCGCTAGACACTAGACCGATAAAAGAGGGGTTTGCTAAAAAAAAATGCAAACCAAGATGTTTCGACGAAAATTGGTTTGTCTCCATGCGTATTAATATCTGTTTAAGTGTAATCCCTAAAAATTTGATCCTCTTTAGTTGTGAAATTAAGCGTCTGAATTTCTCTAAAATAAAAAAAATTTTTTTTGCTCACAGTGGTCGTAGGTCAATTTTTTTTTTTTTTGTAAATTAAGAAAAAAATTCTGCCAATCAAATGGCGAAAGTTTCAAAACGATTCCATTTATATTTATCAAGTTGTTTTATTTTACAACTTAGCCTTTTTTTTTCACTTCGATTTGCAAGATCCTGGTTGCAAAAATCAATTAGCTATTAAAAAGATTCTAAGAGAAGACTGATAAGGTCTCCTTGACGAGACAAAATATTGACAAGTATATAAATGAAAAAATTTTTTCTCAAGAAAAACCAAGTGGTGTTTTATTATTGATGTAAACCCTAAATAAAGATATTAAAAAGCTCTAGAAGTACAACTCGTAAGAAAAAAAATGAGTCCCAATACAACACTCTACGATCTACTAAAGATATAATAATTAAGTTGCAAAAAAGGGCTTTTTTAATGAACAAATGGATTAAAGTTTTAAAACAAAAATGCAAGCAAAAAATTCCAAAAAAATACCAGTGATATTACAAGGTCAAAGACTACAGTCGATGGAAATTTGGGACATCGAGGTATAAATCTGGTTGCTTAAAACCTTTTTTCAAAAAATACGATTTTTAGCAGTTTTTTGCATTCTGTAAAAAAACAAAAAACCAATTGGAACTGAAGTGATGTCATTTTGCAGATCTTTTTAATACCTAAAAGTTTTTCTTGCCACATTTTTTTCTAAATAGTCAAGAAAAATTTACAATTAAGAAAAACGACGTTTTTGCTACTTGACCAACGGTTTAAAAAAAATGCCTGGCACGGTAGAGAACAAAGAATGGCATGGGTAACAGTTGCCAAGGAAGTAAAAGGTGCAGGCCAGTAAAGATTAGATTTATCTTCTGTCGTATTAAAAAAAGACTAGTTGTAACAAGATGTTTTAAATGTCTGGGGTATGGCCACGTATTCCTTGACTGTAAAGAAGAAGACCGATCGAAGCTATGCTTCAAATGCGGAAGCTGCAACCATCGCAAAAAAAAATGCAGTAGTACAGCACGGTGTTTCCTTTGCAAAACTGCAGACACGAAACACAAAGCTGGCAATGGAAGGTACCCAACCTTTAGACAAGCGCTAAAAGAAACCAGGAGAAAGGCCCAAGTGGCCCTAAAGTAAAGAGGTCAAATTTTCTAAAGGAGTGTGAGCTGATGTGGACCCAGGCTGCACTAGGTACATTTACTTATCAGCTAGAGAACGCATCAAACATTTAGTGGCGCTTACAAAGATTGCAGCCTACAATTGAGCGCTAGAAGATGGGTGCCAGTTGACGTGGCCGGGCTTGGGCTGGGTGAGGGATCAATCAGGGGGACAAGAACAAGCAGTGTTCTCGTTGAGCTGAAAAACACAACGTCCGGCCGCCACGATGCGCTCACCGATGCGCTCAAAAACGCTGTGGCAGACAGTGGCAGGATTAGGACCCTAGCCCTGCGCCTGACTTATAAGATCAGAGACGTTGATCCTGATCTGGACGTGACCAAGCAGAATAGGCTGTACTCAAAATAACTGCAAGGCTAGACCTTATCATCATCAACCTTCGTGGTTCAGCAACGTTCAGGCAGCCTAGAAATTAGGGTACAATCATTGATCTTACACTGGTGCCATCACAAATGGCGGAATGGGTGTCTGACAGGCAAGTCCTGGAGGACTACACGGCCAGTTACCACTAATATGCCAGCATCGTGTTGTTGGATGAAACAAGACAAAACTTAACCAAGATTTGTTGCAGGAGGCCATAGTAAGCGTGTCCTCCTGCTGATTTGAGCAAAATAACGAATCCAGCGGAAGCCAAGGCACTCGAGAGCAGCAGTATGAGACGTGTCAAGAAATGGTGCAACGCGTATTTGCTTAATAGGTCTACCAGGAAAAGTTACCGTTCATGCCACTGGTGGATCGAAAGCATCGTTAATCTGTGCGGAGAGGCACAGCACCTGCAGAGGAAAGTGAGATAAACTGATATTTTTCATTTCAAAACTATGTAAACTTCCTTAGAAGAAATATTTTTTCATGAAAGATTTTGTATCTTATAGGTATGATGACAAGGAATAACAGAAAATTAAGGAGAAATGTAAAAAATGAAATCCTAACCTACAAATTTTTGATTATTTCAGAAATTTTTCAATTTAATTTTTTTTTTTTTTTTCTGTTGGAAAATAAGTTTTAAAGAGCTGGTATTATACCTTTACATTTATTTTACATATATTCTTAATTATTATAAATAAGGTATCAAAATTGCGTCTAAAAAGTGACTTTTTTGTAAAAATCAAGCATAATTCCAAAAAAAAATTATTTTCTTCAGAAAGTTTACAGTAGTGTAAGTGTTGTGTCTAGGAGTGGTAAATAACTACTCAATGATATAAAAAAAAAATTAACCTATATACTCACGTGGTATTTGGAAATTTTTTTCGTGTTTTGAAAATTCTTTCTTGTTCTCTTTATTAATTCTCCTAATATTAGATTTCTCAGGAATATAAAGTAGCTTGATCAAATTGATGCCTTTGATAATTATAATTACATAATAATAGAGAAACGATGAATTGCGATGATGTCATGGATGCTTTTAAATTATTACGTGCTTGTTTCACTCTTAATCGGATTCTGTTTCCGAGTCACTTTTATCATCGTCGTTCTTCCTGTAAATGTTTATAATTTCATGATTGACATCGGTTAATAATTATTATGAATAATACTTTTGTATGAAAATACTTTTCATGAATATTTTCGTTTATTTCTAACATAATTTCATTCTTTAACAACCTTGCAAAAATTAATTAAATTATTTATTTTGATTATATTCGCATAATAATCAGTCTATCTCACCATTACGGGTATTAAAATTCATTAAATAGAGTAATACTAAATTCCAAAATATTGCTTGAATACCATAAGTAAAGAGACAAAACAGTCCATTTGTTACTTTACATTAGGTATTCAAAATAATAGCCATATAAGATTGACTAAGTGGCAACATTTTATTAAAAAGTATTCATCGCTTCTGTAATTAAAGCGATCAAGAAAGTATCAAATAATTTACAACTCTACGATTCAAGAGTAATTTTAATCAAATGTAAGATATTATTGAAGTTTTATGATGATATCCAAAAATGTTTAAAAGTATTTTTAAGAAGCCGGTAAATGAATTGCAACTGCATTCTGGGTTTGAAAAAAGATAAAATTGTTTCGTTTAAATTCAATAATTAGTACAATTGAATCTAACTTTTGATTAAAAAATAAAATAATTGTTTTGCTTAGTGAATATAACAAGTTTAAGATACTGCACATAGAATGACAAATTTATTATGTAATCTTTTTTTTTCCCCAGCGTATAATACAACTGTAATTGCAGTTTCCGATGTAATTACTACATTTATATGGAGAAATAGGATTTTATGATTTTTTAACAATGGTGATGTATAAAATATTATCATGCCTGTATTGATTTTTGAAATCTATTACTTGTTGACTGTCTCTAATTTTATTCAATACTACACTGAAATTCACAAGTTTAAAAAGAACTTTGTAGAGACTATATAAGTGCTTTTACTTACTGTGATCGCGTGAATCCACTTAAGTTTTGAACGTTTTTATGATTCGCCTTTAGCCGTTGTCTTTGTTCAATGTACTCTAATAAAATGATAGGGTCTGTCATGTAAACTGTCCTATTAAAAACGTCCAGAATTCTGAGCTTCCTGCTTATTTGTCGTGCGTGTGCAGTCCAATTTCTGCGATAATACTTGTGCCAGCTTTCACTTCAATCTTCGGAAAAATATGCTAAAGGTAAAGGGAACTTTTTCGCGATCCCACAACTATGAGCAAGCAATTTGTGTAATGTGGGGCTCATTTTCGCCGAGGGATAACATTCGTAATACTTTTTATAAGTTTCAACACACAGTGTACTCATTTTGCTCAGAACTAGTGCGTGCTTGCTTTTAAATAATGATATTACGAAAGAAATGTTTTTCACCAGCGTTTCATCTAGTTCAAGAACTTCAGAAAATTTTTCTGGTTCCGCGAAGCATTTTCGAGCAACGTTACCGTTTGTAGTGGTACCATGCCCTTGAAGGACTTAGTCAACTCGAACCTTGAATTTTTCGTAAATTCTATTTCGTAAAATTTCAGTTCACTCATCTGCCTTTTCTGAAATAATATGGATATTACTATGCAAACTAATATAGTTAGGTTACTGATTTGACACTTCATTTTTCTTAACAATTAAAAATATAAACTTTTTTGCAAGACGTAATAGCTATATTTGACAAAAGCCAACTTCATTCATGATCAATAATATTTATATTTAAGAATACTTTGGATATACAATTATATTTCTGAAGAAACATTGTAAATTTGAGTTTTTCATCACAGTTATTCATTAAAATATCTAATAGCATCAATTTCGGACTTCATGTGGAAAACCCAATCGTATGTGCATGCTAACTCAATTACTCAAAACGATGGTATGTGTGTTTTTACATGAACATCTGTGAGTAAATGATAGTTATTAACATTTAAACGATTGGTCAAACTTGGAAGGTACAACCTTAAGGACACATCAAATGCAACTGAGTGACAAACTTGTCCAATTGTTTGGATTTTTATTTAAAATTAAAAATTGTATTGCATCACTTAAAAAAGTAATAAACCCTGCTGTGTAAGGTCTGAAAAAAGTAAAAATTTTTTTTTGAAATTTCCAGTGCGTTAACGTGGCCTAATTATTACAATTACGTCTTGCAATTTTCATCAGAAAGTAATATGTCGTATCCTTTATTTAGTTACACACGAAAGATACACATTAACTACAGTCACTGCATGTGCTACGGACTAGCGAAAAGAAGAGTTTTTCAATTTATATTTCACCTTTAATATTAACATTAATCGTCCATGTTTGCGAAGGAAGTCTGTATGATATGTGGGTAAGATTTTCAAAAGCTTTTATTTCAGCATGTAGAAGACCAAGGTCAAGCTTCATAAACGAATCATCAATGGGATGGAAATCGGCTGATACATCTTTATCGAATTGAAAATTAGTGCAAAAGCAAATATTGCATCTACATGTAGCTTTGTATCCTACGATAACGTTTACACATTTTCCGTCTAGTAATGTAAAAAAAACTTTAAATGACACTTCTGCTTCTTGTTCATTATCTGACTGAAATGCATATAATGTAAGTATGGATATTTCACGGTATAAACGATTATACTCTGTAAGTATAGACTCCAGCGTTTCTTTTTCTAATGCAATTCGTACTGGTCTACAGAATCTATAACTCTGTGGGCTCGGATTCTTCCATGTGCAATTAGCTGTAACAAAATAATTTAGTATTTATATTACCAAAACAATCTCTACGATAAGTCCTAAATTTTGTGCTGAAACAGCGGTTTTTATTGACCAAGCATCATAATGTATTAAGGACGCCCGATGATTAGACGGTGCCCTCACTTAGAATAGTATAAAACATATATTCGAAGAGATCAAATGACAAAGTGATAAGGCAAATATTAAGATACGAGTATAGTTTTGAAGACCCAAGAAATTTTTCTCATATAAAATTTTTTGCATTGTTCACGCAGATATTATCGATTATATAAAATTTACTACTTGTGTAGAAATGTTTATATTCCCAACTAAAATTACTCTAAATAAGGCCGTCTTTAAATCATGAAATTTTTTATGACACATTTCTTACTGTGCAAACGATACAAACGATAAACAGTCAATTTGCTTACCATTAGATCTACTTTGTAGTTGAACAGTGAGCATACTAGAAACAAACAGAGATTGCAGAGGATCTTGATTAATTACATTTGAATTGGTTTAGCCTTGCTGTGGGTTACAATAAATAGCAGAGCTATTAAACTCAAGTGTCACAGTTAGCTGCAAGTGTTATAAGTCCTGTTTGTTCCAAGAAGTTGCTACTGCAGAACATAGTTGTTGCGCTGTTTTATTTAAAATATTTTGGAGAGAAACGCGAATTTTAACTTCTGTATGTACATCATAGAGTAATGCGAGGAAATTCTTCATCCCTTTTTTGTATCATAGAGTAAGAAGAGTAAATATTACATTTTCTGATACGCAAATCCTTGACTAGAGCTACATACGACTTCTTACTAAAATCATGTTCGCAGTAAAACGCAAGAGCCGATTTAGGAGAATGCCTGTATTCAGCAATTTTAGTACTTGGCTGTACAGTATAATCTTCAACTTCCATCTCTTCTACATAGTAATCTGTTCTACTCATTTCTTCATGAGTATCATTTTTAGCAAGATGAATTTGGCATTACTTTACTGCTAATTTCAACAATTCGATATTATATTTGACATAATCTAACACTTCGTAGGCTCGCCTTTACAAGGTGCTCGAACTGGCCTTTTCTGTTTCAATACGTGGTCGTCCTCCTTTACCAGTACCTTTCTTCGCTGTAGGAGGACGTCCTTTTAAAACTTTTTTCTGTCTACTTTTTTGGTTAGCTGGGTAGCTTGGCATTCTGTTTGTAAGAGAAATTTTAAAGTTACTCTACAATTATTGACATATACGAAATGAAAGACAGTGACTTCATATAGGTAAAAAAAACAGCAATTGTGAACGCCCATTCAGTATATCAAATAAAGTTAATATACCGACTAATTTACAGACTATCTCACTTCGGTATATGTTAATTAATAATTAATTTTTATGTTATTTACGTTATAACAATATTAATTGAATGCAAATTAAGAGAACACAGTTTCAACTAAAAATCTTTATCGTAATATTATCTAATTCTTACATTTATTTTTCCCTCACTATACGCATGTCATCGAAATAAAGTTGTGCTTGCTTAGTTTTTCTAATTACCAGCTTCGTTTATAAACTCATTTTATCACGTGAAAATAGCTGTTCAATAAATCATTGGAATGAAGTAGTCGGTGGATCGAAAAATGTAAATGATATACTGAATTTTTTCAAACTATTTATGAACATTTAAGTTTCATTTCATAGGCACGAGATGTTAAAAGTGATTGCAATAAATTTTGTCCTGATTCATTTTATTTCTTAAAGCATTTTTATTGAGCATTTGCAATTTTTTCCGTTAAAAAACACATCAAACTGTTGATAAATAAAATTATTTATTGATCATTTAAGTTTTTAAAAAATACAATTTTTCTATAAGGGCTCAACATCGATATAAGGAGTCCCAAGATATTTCGATGACATGCAGCTTTGACTTAAATCAACAAAAGTAAAAATTTCTTACATACAAATAGTACATACTGCAGCTAATATCAACGTAAGCTCAAACATTTTCAGTGCGAAGTCACACAAAGTACAA
>NW_019379627.1:721731-738146 GCF_000648655.2 Copidosoma floridanum | reverse complement strand
CTTGCTTAGTTTTTCTAATTACCAGCTTCGTTCATAAACTCATTTCATCACGTGAAAATAGCTGTTCAATAAATCGTTGGAATGAAGTAGTCGGTGGATCAAAAAATGTAAATGATATACTGAATTTTCTCAAACTATTTATGAACATTTAAGTTTCATTTCATAGGCACGAGATGTTACCTTTCGTTATATAATTAAAAGTGATTGCAATAAATTTTGTCCTGATTCATTTTATTTCTTAAAGCATTTTTATTGAGCATTTGCAAATTTTTTTCGTTACAACACACATCAAACTGTTGATAAATAAAATTATTTATTGATCATTTAAGTTTTTAAAAAATACAATTTTTCTATAAAGGCTCAACATTGATATAAGGAGTCCTAAGGTATTTCGATGAGATGCAGCTTTGACTTAAATCAACAAAAGTTAAAATTTCTTAGATACAAATAGTACATACTGCAGCTAATATCAACGTAAGCTCAAACATTTTCAGTGCGAAGTCACACAAAGTACAAATCGTAATCACTAAAATGTAAATCTATAAACACATTCAACAGCGATTCTGTTTAGCTCATATTTTTTCTCATTCACAAAATATCGATGGGTAAGAAATACAAATGGAATCGAATAGGATACTGTAATTTAGTCGTTAAACTGCAAATATTTGAAGTATACTTATATTTATTTAAGTTATATGCATTTCCGTAAGCCCAAATGTGCACAAGTAAGGTTATGACGAGACTAATTGTCATTACAATCAATGTTTATCAGGATAACGTCGCGGTTAAGGTTCTTTTTTACTTGTAATTGTAGCTCTATAACTTTTAGCATCAGGAAAATCAAAGAATAAATGTGCTTTTCTGAATTTAATAGACTGATAAAAACGTTCACTCTCCATGCAATAAATGTGAATTGTTAAGTTTCTTACGATATTTTGAATAATTGTTGAACCTATCGGCAGCAACTGTATGATATGAGCACCAAGAAAATACACAATACTTACTTGCCAATATTTACTAATCACTTATATCCACGATAAAAACTCTTCTACTTAGCACACACATAACATGCTACGGGAATACTTCTTTCTTCTTACGTTTGATAAAACAAAACCTTTCGAGAGTTCTCAAAATCTATTTGGAACGTATCCTAAAATTCTGCCATAAGTATGTGTAATACAGACAGTAGACTAGAGTTCACAACAGTAAGCCCCGAACACGTAAATTATGAGAATCAATAGAGTAAGTTTGTTCGGAATGCGTGGACCAAATAAAGCAAGGATGGTAATGCACTTTGCTTGAGTTTAATACACTCACCTATTTTGGCGCCCGCTGTAATACGCAAATAAGTGTACCTCCGTGTCAAAGCTTAGTAACTAAAGCTATAAGCCATGTAACTGTGCCCTGTTTTATCTATCGCTGCATATAACAATAATATTGAAAAAAGAACAAAAAAGAATTTTCAGAACACGAAAAAAATTTTCACATACCACATGAGTATATAGGTTAATTTTTTTTTTTATATCATTGAGTAGTTATTTACCACTCCTAGACACAACACTTACACTTCTGTAAACTTTCTGAAGAAAATAATTTTTTTTTGGAATTATGCTTGATTTTTACAAAAAAGTCACTTTTTAGACGCAATTTTGATACCTTATTTATAAAAATTAAGAATATATGTAAAATAAATGTAAAGGTATAATACCAGCTCTTTAAAACTTATTTTCCAACAGAAAAAAAAAAAAAAAATTAAATTGAAAAATTTCTGAAATAATCAAAAATTTGTAGGTTAGGATTTCATTTTTTACATTTCTTCTTAATTTTCTGTTATTTCTTGTCATCATACCTATAAGATACAAAAACTTTCATGAAAAATTATTTGTTTTAAGGAAGTTTACATAGTTTTGAAACGAAAAACATCAGTTTATCCCACTGTGCGGCGTCTTGCACAGCGACACAGAACTCGCGAAGACGCCGACGTAGCTGTTGCTGCGTATAGGCAAGCGAAAAAGGACTTGGTAAGGGCGATCAAGGTAAACAAAAACCGATGCTAGCACAAACTTATCGCTGAGGTGGATAAGGACACATGAAGCTTGGGCTACTGGATCGCGTTAAACAGACTGCGAAATTCGGAACCGATGCAACCGATGGAACCTCTTTTCTTAGAAAGGGTGGTCTCTTGCTTTCTTGCGTAGCATTCCAAGAGGAGGTGGGACGACATAAGTGCAGGTCAAGTGACTCTTGTTACCCACGAAGAATTGAGGTTGGTGGTATCGGAGACGTCGCGTCGGGGCGAAAAGCCCTTCGTCCGAAAGCGGTACCATCCTAAGTCCTTAAGATCACAGCAATGGAGGAACCATATGTTTTGTTGGTCATGTTTAATGCGTGCCTGCGTGTTAGACTGTTTAGTGAGCACTGGAAAATTCAAAGGCTCTTTTAAACAAGGGAAAACTACCCCCCGTAATCCCGTCATCATCATAACACTCAAGTATGTTGTACAAATCTGGAAAAATGCTCGAGAGGCTGATAAGAACTGATATGAGAGAAGTCAATCTCATTCACTATTTTACACTTATAAAAATGTATCGCGTGTCTTTTTAATGTCTTGTTTCAAATACTTTCAGATCCTAGTGCTATTTGGGAACGCCACGTTTACATATATTCCCGAACTGAACTTTCAACTAAGCTGCCCACCTGAAAAATGGATGACAGAATTCCATGTGTTTGGGAAAGTGATACAGCATTTCATGTGATTTTACGTATGGCTGTACAAAAGAGGGTTTAGATTGGTGATGATGTGTGCAATAACATGGAAAAACACATGGAATTCAAAATTGCAGAAAAAAAAAAAAAAATTCGTCATCTAAAAATAACCACAGAATAGTCTAATTTACTATATTTTCAAGTTCCAAGTTGTTTTGTTGTTATTTGCATAAACAAGGCAACATCCTTAAAGACGTTGCCTAGTTTATATGTTATTTGTAAGTAACTATACTACCGATACCTTGAATAAAATGGAAAAGCATAGCAGAATACTAACCTAATGAGTGATTTTAAAAATTTTTTTAATCATTTCTATGTTTAAATCTTTAAAAAGTGTGATAAAACGGGTCTAAATTTTGCACTATTACTTCTTGAATAGTTTGATATCCGCCTTGTAAGTTTTTTTGACATGTATTGTTTCTATCATAGCTTTTAATGCTGATTCGGCAGCCGTCCCATAAATCCCCATATTAAACACGATTTTTTATTGTGTTATTTCTAAATATTTCATATTATAACACATGCTGAAAAATATAAGTGGATTTAAAACAGTCTTTATATTATTATTCTTTACTTTCATAACATTCTGTTATTATTTTATATAAGTAGGAAACGTCCTTAACTAATAAAAAATGCAGATGTATATCGTGCTTTAAAAATTACAAGAGCCAATGAGGAAAATTGAAATGTTTTCGAAGTGAATATTTTTTTAAATGTTCTATCCACCTATTACATCATAAGTCATTTAATTAATGTAACCGATAGCTGTTTTCTTTAAATTTCTAAAAGTTCAGGAAATTCTATGGAATATTATTCTGTAAACTGTACCTATATAGGTAAATATAATTACTAAATAATATATATATATGTAGACAATCTAGGATGTCTAGGTAGGCCCGAGTTCTTGTCCTGTAACATCACGCCATCATCTAACGCAACACATTTGCCACACAAGGACCAATACATAAGTTATTCGAAAACGTCTGTAATGAGAGCATAATATTTTTCACTTATAGTGTAATCATCTTAACACAACTACGTTCTTGGATTATTAGAACGCTTAACATAAAATTCAATTTTAATTATTATTATCCACCAAAACAGCAATTAATTTTACGTAAAAAGTCAAGTACACGTATAACCCAAAAAAGCTACGAAAATCAAGATTTTCGATTATTTTTATTAGACAAATTGCGAACTGGTAACACGAGTATATCTATATTTTTTTAAGGCCAAACAATTATACACTGCACTAATTATATCTTATCTTTCCATTGATTTTTGACCTAAAAACTCTGTAGGATGGCTTTTAGGTTTCACAGAACGAATTCTCAAAGATACCGCTGTTAACAACTTAAATTTATCGGTTACTATTCTCAAGGTTAATACATTGGGACTTAAGTGTAATATCACAATTAAAACCTATATTAACCATAGGGATATAATAGTAGAAAACGTCAATTCTACTTAATGCTATAGGTGTCCCACGGTGCAAGAGAGCTTCAAGTAGGCTGCCTCAATTAGGGCAACATAACCATCTTTAAATTTATTAATATAGATATGTACATATAAGAATACACCTTGTATTACAATTAAACAAAAGTCATGCTTTATATTAAACGAATTATGTTTAATTTTTTCACAGAAATTTTTAATCACAGCATAGTTTACCAGGTGATGGTACAAAGATATATACTAAGGATGAATCAATTTTTGTATAATTGAGAATGTAAACTTAACGTTTAAAATATCACTCACTATAGATTGCAAGTTGACAATATGTAGGAGAAGGTGGCCTAAAGTAGGTAGGTAGTCTAACAATTTCATTCAGTCCCAGATGAGCCCACCTTTCCCTACATATTATTTGCGGATCAACTCTTGATACGAATTAACGAATTGATAGCAGATAGCTAAATTACAGTATGCATTCTGTTGTATATGGAAATTTTATAATTTAAGTATAGCTTTCAAATATTTTTTATCGCAATTTTTTGAAGCAATAAATTCTTTCGTGAAACCAGTACTTAGAGAAACTTTATTTAGTTGACAACACATTTAATGTCGATTGATATTGTCAGGCTCATGTTTATAAGACCACTTATTATTTATTCAAATAAGACTTAATGGAAAGTACGTGTTAATTGTGAGCCTAAATAATTTTAGGCTACAAATTAAACTGCAACTATAGCTGATTTAACTATTTACACTGTAACGAGAACAAATGGCCTCCATGTTCCAAAATGCTCTCACTGATGCAACGTATATACAAGCAGCAGTAAGTCGAAGCTTCTCCGAATTTGTTTGTTTTTTGAGAGCTGTATGTACGCTGAGAGGAGGAGAAGAGGACGCCAACGGACAACCAACCCAGCTGCAAAGACGCAGCAGCGCCAGCGAGAAAGGACAGGAAGAATGCGAAGGCAATTACCGGAAAAAACAGCAGCTGCTATGTCTAGAGTGACTGCAAGGGGAAATACGTGGCAGTAGCAGCGACGGTGGCTATTGCTCGAGCGAGAGAGTCTGGAGGCTCAGTCCGGAGTAGAGCCTCGAGCTGTACGCTTAAGTGCGAGGAGCGAGAGCTTCGGTAATTTGTGTGGGTTTTCGTGTCAAGAGTTGAGAAAGAGAGAGAGAGAGAGTTTTCGAGTAGAGTGTTGAGAGAAGAGAGGTTTGTGAGCAGAAGTCTAGCAGCTGCTGTGTTCTTCTAGGACGACGAGGTCTCTAGGTCGAGGACGGCGGAAGCCGCTGAGACTAGAAGAAGAGGGTAAGAGAGAGAGAGAAGAGAAGGAGTGGAGCCGTAGGACAAACGACCCGCTCGAAGACCGCGGACGACATCGCGCTGGGTTGGACTCACGGACGTTTCACCAGGAGGTGAGGCTGGAGAGAGAGAGAGAGAGAGAGAGAGAGAGATGATGATGATGATGATGATGAAAACAATTTAATAATGCCAAGGTTTAATAAACCGTATGGCAATGAAAAAAAAAAATACATAAATTTACAAATATATATACATATAAATTCTAACATGAGTATACACAATGACTGTTCCTTGAATATATATCAGCTATTTGAATAATTTAATTGACGCAATTTATGTTATGATCAATATAATATAAATTTGGTGTGTGTCTCATAAATATGCCTGTGTATGTATATATTAATAAATATGTATATGTGCCTCAGAACTTATCTCAACATTTATAATCGACTCTCCAATTTAACTAGCATTCAGTCTTAAACAAATGATCGAAAAGCGCAGCCTTAAAAGATTCGTAGGTGATCCTCTGTCTCACAGACCCAGGAATCTCCCCCCAGAATTTGAAAGTACTTATGACAAAAGATCGCTTATACGTGACCTTCCGTTCAAAAAGGATAAACAGGCCCGAATTGTCATGCCTGGCAGATCGCCTCAAGCCCTCAGTCTACGCAAAAAGGTCCGCCAAATATTCTGGTCTCCTTGAGGTAAGCAACCGATAAACCATACAACCCAGAAAGTACCTTCCCCGGGCCCCAACAGTCAGCCAACCTATCTGCCGATAAAACGGCCTCATTTCGACGTCGCGGCCTGCCCCGAAAATAAATCTTACCGCTGTATTAAACAGTCGGTGTAACTTAAGTTGTAAATACTTTGAAAGATCGAGATAAGCCAACGACGCGTAATCGAAATGAGGCAACACAAGCGCGGCCACCAGCATTTTCTTTATCGACCGCGACAACGAGCCCGCCTTAAACCAGAGCTGATACAACTGAACAGACCCGAGAAACCTGAGCATTCCAAGTAAGATCGTCTGCCAAAATGAGGCCCAAATTCTTAACCAACTTAACGAAAGGCACCACGGTATCATGGACAACTATTGGTGGTATAGCTGAGCGATCGATCATTCTCTGCAACTGAGGCGTTGCCAACAATTACGCCTTAATCTTAGAAAAATTAAACGACAGTCCGTGATTTACAGTCCAACAATCGACGGCACTAATGTCTAAATTAAATTTTCTAATAGTATCTGGGATATCTCCAGGCAGGCAATGAATGTATAACTGCAGGTCGTCTGCAAAGAGCATAGCTTTACTGTATTTAAGGCACGTAATGACTGAATTAATGTAAACGAGAAACAGTACCGGGCCAGGCGACGACCCCTGAGGGATTCCTGAGGTAACGCCACAGGGCCCAGCCATGCCCCCGCCCCCACTTATTACCGATAGAGAACGTCCCGATATAAAAGAATGTACGAAGCGAATTGAGTCAGCGGTAAAATTTAACTGTTTAAGCGCTAATAAGAGTCTACGATGGTCCAAAGTATCGAAGGCCTTTCTGAAATCAAAGTATACAGAAAAGGTTATCATCCCCCCATCCATACCCCAACGGATGTCATCTGACACCCGCAGCAGAGCCGTCTGGGTGCTGAACCCACGCCGAAAACCCGATTGAAACGGTGACGAAAGTGAAGCACCTTCCAAGTAATTATAAATTTGCTTGGCGATCAAGTGGTCCAGCACTCTACCAAAATGAGGCAGGTTGGCCACCGGGCGAGTTTCCGAGGGACTAGAGGGATTTTTAACCTTCGATAATGGCACAATACTGGAAATCTTCCATAGATCTGGGTATGTATGGATGGCCATCATTACTCAGACGTTTTGCCTTTGAGAGACAATGCAACATCGCCTGCCGGACCTTAATCTGGGTAAAACCCGAAACCATCACATGAAGCATTACCCACAATACAATCGAGATCTACCATAGAGCATGGAGTATGAGCACGCGCGACAGAAGATTAAAATCTCGTCAATAAATCGGGCAAAAAATTGCCCACCTGCGGGAGGGCTTCCCAGCAACAAGACCAAAGCGGCGCAGAATATGCCACGATGATTGCGGAGAAGCAGCCCCCGACAATGCTTGAGCGAAGATATGTCTCTCTAGCCCGCCGAATTTTGGCCTTCACAAGCCTGCGAAGCGCTCTATATTCCCGCAGCAAATCAGCATCGCCAGTGCGCCTCGCTCTCCTATACATGCGATCGTGAGTCCTACAACGATTTCCCAATTATCGTTCTCAGACCGATTCAAAAGAGACTTTTCATTCAAGTCGCTGACTAATTTTCTTATTTTCGAATAATTATATTGAAAATTTGACTGACACCTTTTTTGATGTAACTCGACTGCTTTTTATTTCAGTGAAAGAAAAATAATCTTGCAGATGTGGTGCCACGTATTATTTCTATACGTAAGCTTCAATAACGAAGGAAGAAATAATTTAATATCTTATGTATTTTCCGAACAGTATTGCAGGACAGCATAAAAAATTCGTTTAAACGTTAAGGTCTCGTGTTTAACCATGTTTGCAGATACATAAAATGTTATAATGACGTGAAAACTGTGGAAATTGTGTAATAGTAAAAAAAAAATTATATACATACTAATTCGCGAAATTTGTGTGACAAAAATTTCCTCATGATTCACTCTCATTTCAAAGCAATTAGAGCTGAGATCATATTTAAAACATAGCAAGCTATTTTTATCGCGACGTAAATGTGATATATTGATAATGATGAGCTATACAATTTAACAAAGTAAGGTTCACAAGATTGATTAGCGTAGTAGCAGAATAAAAATTTGTTACGTGCAATACATATACAAAATATGACTAAATATCTTCGTACGCTTGACATGTTTAAAAAATGAAGATTTCCAACGTGGGTAGTTTTCGTGGTATCCATTGACAAGATGTTTCTTACTCAATGAAAAAAATTCTCTAAGGTTATTATCATCTGAAAAACGATATGGGCATATAATTCAACCATAATCATTTGAAGTTGTGTCTCAATACAGCCACATTGCCCGGGGATTACAGGTTTATTCAACCTAATCGTTACAGGTATGACACAAATTTTTATGTAGTTTTAAGTTTCAAGTATTTAAAGGAAAATAAATTGATTGCAAACTTTGAAAAAATGTTGTTATTTATAGTAAGGATTATTCTATTTCAAAATTGAGTAACGAAAATTTAACTCACGATTATTAAAAATGCAAAATTATAAAATTAAATTAAAGTTGTATATTAATCTTAACTGTGAAGAATATCTACGTAAAATTTTTCTCAAATCACATAAAGAATACAGCAATAATTTTTCAATATTAAAAATATCATCGTCTCATTTGAAAATGATCTCTGTGATGTCAGATCTGCACAAATTGTTATGTAAATAAGTAAGGTAAAAGTACGTATTATGAATACAAATTTTGTTACTATTGTTGTAATAGCTCTTATCTTTTAAATAATTACGCGTGGAGAAATAAAATGAGTACCATTTGACGGGGAAACTTTCGATTTAGTAAATGCTTAAAATTAGAATTTAACTGAATAATTCTATTAACTATAATTAAATAATTTCAACGATGCCTTTATGTACATAGTATGGAACACTTATTTTATCGTTGTCCAGGTGTTTCATAATGAAAGTCCATATTATGAAACAATGATAAAATACGTAGTAAAATGTCAAAAAACATAAATACGCATGAAATAATGAGGTGAAAATGATACAGGAATAAAAATAAAGTGTGAAATACAAAATTAAAAAATTTTATTGCTAAAATATTGATACAACGAAGAATATCTTTAAAGAATACCCATTGGAAAACACGAAAATTATTGTATTTGTAATATAAAATGCGATTTAAATGTACTATTAACAAAAAGTAAAGTTAAAAAAGAAATTTTTAAACCATATTTATTTAAGGTTTCTCTTTTTTAATATTTCGTATTTTACTATTCAAGTTTTTCATTTGCTCAGCAAGCTGTTTTTTTTTCTTCTTGTGATTTTTTTTTCTGCTGCTTGTTCTTCTTTTTTGCTTGGTGCCACACAACCCGGGGCGCTTACTGGTCGCTTTGTTAATTAATATGATAAATAAAATAACAAAAGCGATAATACCCACACAACCCAGGGCGCTCACTAGTCGCTTTATTACTTAATAAAATGAATTCAAAGACACAAGCGCCAATCACAACACAACCAGAGGCCCTTACTGGTCTCTTGATTAATTGTTAAAATAAATTCGAAGATACAAGCGCCAATCACTACACAACCCGATGCGCTTATTGGTCGCTTTATTAATTAATAAAATGAACTTAATGACACAAGCGCCAATCACCAATCGCTACAATTGAGGTTAGAATTTTATCACAGGAATACTTACGTTGATACAATCAAGAAAAGTATACGTGTGCCTCCAACAAAACGAAAAACGAAAACTTTATATTTTTATCTTGCAGTCAAACAGAACCTTTTACGTAAATCGCACGAAATCCATTCGTAAATAGTAAAAAAACAGACTGACAGGAACAGTGACTTAACGAAATCAACTGTAAACAAAACGTTTCATAGATACGTACATGAGCATATATATCTCATGACCATAATATGAAACGCATAGAAGCGGTCGTTTCAAGATATGGCACACACTAAAAATATGGTACACAATTTGAAACACGGTTGTAATTAACTTAACTATTCGTTAATTAAAGGAATTTCGGGAAAAAAATACTTTAGGGACACTATTTTATAATTACAAATAAATTTTATCACCTTTAGCGACTTTTAAATACGAATACAACAATAATAAAAATTGCCTTCTTCCTGCCATCTTCATTCGTGATTTTCGTCGATTTCGAGTGATTTTGGTAAGGGACAGAAGGTTTGCATTATTTTTAATATTAATGTGTATGCAATGATTTTCATTTTCATTTTTCCGAAAAGTGCGTATTTTAGTTATTTTTAGGGTATTTTTATTTAACGTTATTTAGTGACTATGTACAAAAAAAAGGCATATTTACATACTTGTTTCATATTATGGACAGCTTTTGCGTTTGTTTCATAATACGTACATTTACCTTATAAAAATAGCTATATCTTCTTATAGAACTTCCTTAAATGTAAAGTTCTAAATGCCGCTGGTACAATAGTAATACATACAAAAAAGTACATTACGCACGACGAAAAATTTTGAATGAAGTCAATATCAGCGTGATAAATAACACTAATGATTCCCCAGTCAAAGGGCTACACGTACGAGTTTATATGCTAATTTATTACATACCTCCGTAATTGCAGGGAAACCGTGAACGTGAGTGAATATGCGTTGTAATTTTAATGCATACTAAGTACAGCAACACTAATTGTGAGATAACTTGAATGGATGTGCCCGCACCAAATGTCTAAATCTAATAAAAAAAAATACAGTCACTGGATCCGCGGAAATTCACGAAGAGCGTCTGCAGCACATGCGTAACAATAACAAAAAATGCAGGACTTCGAAACCACGCGATTTGCTATTGTTTCTCGTGAAAAAAAACAATGGTACACTAGTAGCATAGCACTGATAACTGAAAGCGCAGTGATCTCTACTGACAGCAGCAGCAGTGCATAGCAGCATACGTCCAACTCTTCTTATGTTGGTGAACAACAAAATAATCTACGCGGCGATTCACTAACACTTGGAAGTTGTTCACTTTTATGTAAGATATATTTTAAAAAATGCATGCGGACACGCTCCAACAAATGCAAAACAGTGAAATACTGTGAAGTAGGAGCGCACGCGAGCTGTCACTATTTTTCGTAAGTACTATACGCAGTAACGATCTGCATCGAATATCATTGTAAAAATTGGAATGAAGTTAAGAATGTTCGATACAATCTTTCAGTAGGGTCATGGGTGTGGGAAGCTTACGGCATTACCGACGGAACGTAATACAGTTTATTCCTATGGCATATACATGCATCGATCGTATAAGCCTAACCAAAGTTTTTATATTTATTTTGAAAATCGTAATTTTTTCTCTCAATAGTGTAGATACTGATACAAATCAGAGTATCAAATGAATCCGCAGTACTTGAAGTATCAAAATATATTTTTTATCGATTTTTATAACCATTACTGAGGTATGTTATTAAGTCACAAAAGTTTTCCCACTGTAGCCCGTGTTAAGTTGTTCATTTTTTGTTTGAAATATCTTAACAACTACGTGGCTGGGATTGTCAAACGCTTATCATGAATCAAAAACAAAATTAGAGCTCTCAACCATTCTCGATGATATGTATCAAACCTCCTTAAGACAGTAGCACAATCGTCCTGTTAAAAAAATTAACTGTTGTCGGAAGTCGGTAACACAGAGTATGACTACATCAAGAAACCAACAATTTATTATTAATTGCACAATAAAAAGATTTGAGTTCCAATTTTTTAATTCCACGTCACTAAAATGCTAATCTTGAGTACACTGATGTCATTCTTCGACAATGAAGGCATGTATTTATTTTAATAAAAAAAAGAAAAAGAATGTTATTAAGTCAAATGACATAACTTCTGTAATATTGGCATGAGTAAAATATTCTAAATGCTGTAATTTTTTTTTAAACCAGCGTTGTTTATTAAAAGGTAATCAAAATATACTGCCTATATGACTGTTAAAGATTATCGTACAATAAACTTTTGTATTTTCTTCTTACAAATACGTTTTAATCAAATATTTCCTTCTGCATGAAGTTCTAAAATTTGTAATACTATATACCATCATTAGAGATAAAAAACTTACGCCGTTGATAAGTACATGCTATTCTATCTATATGAATTTTTGCTGATTATTTATAGAAACTGTTTTAAAAAAAATCATTTTCCTCTTCTAAAATCGTAAAAAAACATGATTGATAATATAATAACGGAAAACGAAATTATCGTCGAACCTGTTTTATGGCTTAAATCTGAAAGAACATAAAACACTTTTTCTTGCTGAATGAAGACGAACAATTGTTTACACCCAAACATAACCAAAAACTCAATAAAAAATAGTGTAAAGCTAAAAAAAAGGTTAATGTATTTTAATAGTTAAAGTAAGAACTGCTGCAAACCAATAACTTGTTTGTATAACGAACTGTCCTTGCACGCTGCATATTTTAACACTGCGTAAATAAAAATTCAATAAAATAAAGCCAATAAGCCTTGTTATACACATCAATCATAACAATCATAACGCAAGACAAGGGTACGGTTTTCTCACTGCACGAAACGATTTATTTACAAAATAAGTCACTATTAATTTTTAATAATTAATAGATTACGGCTATTCTAAAATAGTAATGAATAGCAAATATTCATGTTTAATGAAAAATACGATGAGCCCCGTAAAAGCTACCAGTCGTAACGTGAGGCTAAGAAATGCCTCTTTCACGGCAAAAAAGCTTTCGATTACCGAATTCCTCGTTGTTTATTTTAATGGTTCATTTTTTATAGTTGATCTACTGCAAAAAAATAACATAAGGCAGTGATATTTAATGTGTAACACAACAAATAAGCTAAATTAAAACAAACAAAGATAACGTAGAGTGGAAATATGTCTTCACTGCAGAAAAGCTATCCATTATCTCATTTTTTATCATTTGGTTACATTACTTTATTGTTCATTGCTGTACTTATACAACTATTGGTATTATACAACGATATTTAATGAAACACAAAGTAACTTAACCTTGCAAGATCTGTCAATCATAACATAGAGGAGTAACATGCACTTTTAACTGCAAAAACACCTACGCTAGCTGGATAACTCATTGTTCGTTTAGAATAATTAATTTTTTATCCCCGTTTTTCTTTAAACAAAACGAAAAGAAAGCCATCATATTTCTAAAAAAACCTATAACTTGAAACGTGAGGCATAGATACGGTTTTTTAATTATAGTACCCGACTTCACTCTCAAAACTATTTTTTATTGCTAATCTAGAACAACAACTTTAAGCGGAGGATATTAATAATTTGAAGATAAAAAAATAAGCCTAGTTAAACCTATGTAAATAATAACATGGGCCTGTCACACAGCCTTTTTGCCGCAGAAAATCTTAGAATTCTTCAGTTTTCGGTGTTAGTTTATAATAATTAAATATTTATTGCTGTTTTGACGATTTTTAGTAAGTAATATTAATAGGTGAAAAACAAAGAAAATAAGCCTAGTTGGACGTACCAATCATAACGTAGGCCTGAGATATAGATAGCCCTTATGCTGCAGAAAATGTTAGAATTTTTTAGTTATTCGGTGTTTGTTTATGATAAATAAATTTTTATTGCTGTTCTGACAAAACGATTTTTAGTGCATAATATTAACAGGTAAAAAACGAAGAAAGTAAGCCTAATTAAACCTACGAATCATAACATGGGCCTGAGATATTGCCGTTACACTGCAGGAAATGTTTGAATTTTTCAATTATTCGGTGTTTGTTTATAACAATTAAATTTTTATTGCCTTTCTGACACATCGACTTCTGGTGAATGTTACTAAGATAGAAAAAATGAAGATAATCAGCCTAGTTTAAACTTTCAATCATAGCGTGGGGCTAAGATATAGCCTTTTTGCCACTTCAAATCATAGAATTTTTCAGTTTTTTGGTGTTTGTTTATTTTAATTTATTTTTTATTGCTGTTCTAATACACCGATTTGTAGTGGATGCTATTAACAGGTAAAAAACAAAGAAAGTAAGCCATACTGCAGAAAATGTTTGAATTTCTCAGTTTTTCGGTGTTTGTTTATAATCATTAAATTTTTATTGCCCTTCTAACACATCGATTTCTAGTGAATTTTATCATCAAGTGAAAAATGAAGAAAATAAGACTAGCTTGACCTTTTAATCATAACATCGGGCTGAAATATAGTCTTTTTGCTTCTGCAAATATTAGAAATTTTCAGTTTTTCAGTGTTTGTTTATTACAAATTATTTTGTATTGCTGTTTTGATAACACAATTTTCCGTGAATAATATTTACAGGTAATAAACAAAGAATATAACTCCAGTTGAATCTACAAATCATAACGTGGGGCTGAGATACAGCCGTCATACTGCAGGTAATTTTAGAATGTTTCAGTTTTTCTGGTATTTATTTATAATAATCAAATTTTTTGTTGCTGCTCGGACACAACGATTTACAGAGAATGTTATTGATAAATGAAAAATAAATAAAATGAGCCTGGTTTGACCTTCCAATTACAACGTGGGGTTGACATATAGCCTTTTTGCCGCTGAAAATCATAGAATTATTTGTTTTTTCGGTGTTTGCTTGATATAATTTATTTTTTATTTCTGTCTGACACAGCGATTTTTAGTGGATAATAATAACTGGTAAAAAGCAAAGAAAAGGAGCCTAGTTAGAACTACAAATCATGACGTAGGGCTATGATGTAACCTTTTTACTGCAGAAAATGTCAGAATTTCCAAATTTTTTGGTGTTTGTTCAGAATATTTAATTTTGATTGTTGTTCTGACACAATGATGTTTAGTGGATACTAAAAACTGGTAAAAAAACATAGCAAATAGACCTAGTGGAACTTTTTAATCATAACGTGGGGCCAAGATGTAGCATTTTTCTGCAGACAACTCAGAATTTCTAAATTTTTTGGCGATTGTTCATTATAATTTCATTTTTGTTGCTGTTTTGACAGTAGGGTTTTTTGTGAATGATAATAACAGGTTAGAAACAAAAAAATAAGCCTTGTTTGACAGTTTAATCGTAACGNTTTAAAAAATGAAGATTTCCAACGTGGGTAGTTTTCGTGGTATCCATTGACAAGATGTTTCTTACTCAATGAAAAAAATTCTCTAAGGTTATTATCATCTGAAAAACGATATGGGCATATAATTCAACCATAATCATTTGAAGTTGTGTCTCAATACAGCCACATTGCCCGGGGATTACAGGTTTATTCAACCTAATCGTTACAGGTATGACACAAATTTTTATGTAGTTTTAAGTTTCAAGTATTTAAAGGAAAATAAATTGATTGCAAACTTTAAAAAAATGTTGTTATTTATAGTAAGGATTATTCTATTTCAAAATTGAGTAACGAAAATTTAACTCACGATTATTAAAAATGCAAAATTATAAAATTAAATTAAAGTTGTATATTAATCTTAACTGTGAAGAATATCTACGTAAAATTTTTCTCAAATCACATAAAGAATACAGCAATAATTTTTCAATATTAAAAATATCATCGTCTCATTTGAAAATGATCTCTGTGATGTCAGATCTGCACAAATTGTTATGTAAATAAGTAAGGTAAAAGTACGTATTATGAATACAAATTTTGTTACTATTGTTGTAATAGCTCTTATCTTTTAAATAATTACGCGTGGAGAAATAAAATGAGTACCATTTGACGGGGAAACTTTCGATTTAGTAAATGCTTAAAATTAGAATTTAACTGAATAATTCTATTAACTATAATTAAATAATTTCAACGATGCCTTTATGTACATAGTATGGAACACTTATTTTATCGTTGTCCGGGTGTTTCATAATGAAAGTCCATATTATGAAACAATGATAAAATATGTAGTAAAATGTCAAAAAACATAAATACGCATGAAATAATGAAGTGAAAATGCTACAGGAATAAAAATAAAGTGTGAAATACAAAATTAAAAAATTTTATTGCTAAAATATTGATACAACGAAGAATATCTTTAAAGAATACCCATTGGAAAACATGAAAATTATTGTTTTTGTCATATAAAATGCGATTTAAATGTACTATTAACAAAAAGTAAAGTTGAAAAAGAAATTTTTAAACCATATTTATTTAAGGTTTCTCTTTTTTAATATTTCGTATTTTACTATT
>NW_019379627.1:710774-721169 GCF_000648655.2 Copidosoma floridanum | reverse complement strand
TATTAATTAATAACCTGTTAGTTTATAATAATTAAATATTTATTGCTGTTTTGACGATTTTTAGTAAGTAATATTAATAGGTGAAAAACAAAGAAAATAAGCCTAGTTGGACGTACCAATCATAACGTAGGCCTGAGATATAGATAGCCCTTATGCTGCAGAAAATGTTAGAATTTTTTAGTTATTCGGTGTTTGTTTATGATAAATAAATTTTTATTGCTGTTCTGACAAAACGATTTTTAGTGCATAATATTAACAGGTAAAAAACGAAGAAAGTAAGCCTAATTAAACCTACGAATCATAACATGGGCCTGAGATATTGCCGTTACACTGCAGGAAATGTTTGAATTTTTCAATTATTCGGTGTTTGTTTATAACAATTAAATTTTTATTGCCTTTCTGACACATCGACTTCTGGTGAATGTTACTAAGATAGAAAAAATGAAGATAATCAGCCTAGTTTAAACTTTCAATCATAGCGTGGGGCTAAGATATAGCCTTTTTGCCACTTCAAATCATAGAATTTTTCAGTTTTTTGGTGTTTGTTTATTTTAATTTATTTTTTATTGCTGTTCTAATACACCGATTTGTAGTGGATGCTATTAACAGGTAAAAAACAAAGAAAGTAAGCCATACTGCAGAAAATGTTTGAATTTCTCAGTTTTTCGGTGTTTGTTTATAATCATTAAATTTTTATTGCCCTTCTAACACATCGATTTCTAGTGAATTTTATCATCAAGTGAAAAATGAAGAAAATAAGACTAGCTTGACCTTTTAATCATAACATCGGGCTGAAATATAGTCTTTTTGCTTCTGCAAATATTAGAAATTTTCAGTTTTTCAGTGTTTGTTTATTACAAATTATTTTGTATTGCTGTTTTGATAACACAATTTTCCGTGAATAATATTTACAGGTAATAAACAAAGAATATAACTCCAGTTGAATCTACAAATCATAACGTGGGGCTGAGATACAGCCGTCATACTGCAGGTAATTTTAGAATGTTTCAGTTTTTCTGGTATTTATTTATAATAATCAAATTTTTTGTTGCTGCTCGGACACAACGATTTACAGAGAATGTTATTGATAAATGAAAAATAAATAAAATGAGCCTGGTTTGACCTTCCAATTACAACGTGGGGTTGACATATAGCCTTTTTGCCGCTGAAAATCATAGAATTATTTGTTTTTTCGGTGTTTGCTTGATATAATTTATTTTTTATTTCTGTCTGACACAGCGATTTTTAGTGGATAATAATAACTGGTAAAAAGCAAAGAAAAGGAGCCTAGTTGGAACTACAAATCATGACGTAGGGCTATGATGTAACCTTTTTACTGCAGAAAATGTCAGAATTTCCAAATTTTTTGGTGTTTGTTCAGAATATTTAATTTTGATTGTTGTTCTGACACAATGATGTTTAGTGGATACTAAAAACTGGTAAAAAAACATAGCAAATAGACCTAGTGGAACTTTTTAATCATAACGTGGGGCCAAGATGTAGCATTTTTCTGCAGACAACTCAGAATTTCTAAATTTTTTGGCGATTGTTCATTATAATTTCATTTTTGTTGCTGTTTTGACAGTAGGGTTTTTTGTGAATGATAATAACAGGTTAGAAACAAAAAAATAAGCCTTGTTTGACAGTTTAATCGTAACGTGGGGCTGAGATAAAGCCTTTTTACTGCAGAAAAAGTCAGGATTTGAAAATTTTTTTGTGTTTGTTTATAATAAATAAATTTTTATCGTTGTTCTGACACAACGATTATTAGTATATGATAATAACAGGTAAAAAACCAAGAATTCAGACCTAGTTTGACGTTTTAATCATAACGTGGGACTGAAATATTTCCTTTTTACTGCAGAAAATGTTTTAATTTTTTAGTATATTCGTGTTCGTTTATAATAATTAAATTTTTATTGTCATTCTGACACAACGATTTTGATTGCATGTTTTTTATTAGTAGAAAACGAAGAAAATAAGCGTGGTTGTACCTACGAATCATAACGTGGGGCTGACATATAGCCACTTTGCCACAGAAATCCTAAGAATTCTTAAATTTTTTTGTGTTTGTTTATAATAATTAAATGTTTAACGCTGTTCTGACACAATTTTTTGCAGCTTATGTGATTTGTAAGTGAAAAACAAAGGAAATAAGCGTGATTGGACCTACGAATCATAATGCGAGGCTGAGATATAGCTGTTTTACTGCAGAAAATCTTAGAATTCTTTAATTTTTCCGTGTTTGTTTATAATAATCTATTTTTATCGCCCTTCTGACACAACTGTTTCCAGTGGATGATATCAGTAGGTTAAAAACAAAGAAAATGAGCCAGGTTTGAATTTCTAATCATAACGTGGAGCAGAGATCAATTTAATTTACTTAGCAATACCATATTATTTTGTTACTGGTTTTTGTTTCGTTGTCCTAAATAATTGCATAGAGCTATTTTGGTACGACGATTACTGTGTCATATCGTTTGTATGTTACTGTTGATTGAAAATCAGCCTATTTTTTTGCCTTTTTTTTTACTATAAAAAAATTTTTTTTTCAACAGGTTCTTCTTAACCTTTTAGATACGTGTATAAGTATTGCGGGTATCAAATATGGACTAGAAAAACGTGTGAAGTATAAGAATTGAGCGTATGAGACAGATGTTAGCATTACGTTAGCGATGTAGGCCAGCGTACATAATGTTCATTTTGTATGAAGCCGTAATATTTTGTTTATAAATGTTTATTCATTAAAAATTAACATAATATTTAAAACTACGGCTCAATAACGTAGGTATACTTATTCTTACAATAATTGCACCTCCACTCTTGTACATAATATTGTTTCATAGAAGATATATTGATAATTATTTTGTCTGCCATATAATTTTATAGGAGTATAACTTCATACTTGGGTATATTGATACAATTGTTAAGATTATTTAAAAACAACTTACATTTAACTATTTTAATTTTTATGAGTAGGTAAACCTGTTTTACCCCTTAATTTTGTAAAAGTTCGTTTTGAACTTAATTTTTATGTGCCTTAAAACTTTACAAACAAAAGTTTAAACAGACTTCGTTTTAAAAAAGTCTGCAATCATAAACAAGCCTCAGTTACCATTTTAAGAAAAGACAAAACAAAAATTTAAGGGAATAAGTATATTAGTAATACCTTATCAAATACTCACTTGACAGTTTCTGAAAGCTTTTGAATGAAAAATAATTTCAGAGCATAATAAGCAATCAATAATGCCAAACGTATGATAGAATTATTGTTGAAGTTCAAGCCTGTCTGACAAATTAAAAAAATTTCTGATTTGTTGTATAAACAACAATAATTGAGATTCTTGGTGATTTATAATTTTACACCGTTTACTATGATGTGAGAATTTTGAAATAACTGAAAATAATTTCGTAAGTTGCAATTAATTTTTGAGTAGAGTTAAATATCCTTAGTTAAATGAGCTGTGACTACTTAATGGTTAACATACTAGACTTCTAGGCAAACAAACTCAAGGAAACATAGGTTCGAATAGTTCGAAATGGCTTTTACTAAATTTTTCTAGTGATGTCTAGCCCTCTAAGAGCTAACATCCAGCCAGTTTATCAGGTAGTGTCTCTATTGGTATTTAAAATTGTCGGTACAGTAAGTTTAATTATTAGAAGATAAGATCCTTCCATTGAATTGGGCAATAGCTTGGGTATGCTTGAAGCATTTGCTGAACCCTGTAAAGAGTACTCAGTAGGATAGATGTAGTTGTCTGAGAGAAACTTGGCAAGGAGCTTGTATGAAAGACTTGGATACTTGCAGAAAAAGAAGGGTTAATATGGGGAAAAGGAGCAAGGATGTTAGAAGTTAGTAATATAGGATACCTACAACCTAGAAAAAAGGATGAATGAAATTTAAAAACTACAGTATACTTGTCACTTGGCAACATACCTTGACTATAAATAAATTCCGTACTTAATATTCAAAAGATTTAATAATAATAAATAACATACAGTAATCCCAAATAAGTATTATAATCTTAAATCTGGTACTTACCAATTTTTGTTATTATTTACTGTCAGTTATTATCTACTTTGTAAACTCTAACTAATTTTTATTAATAAGGATGTTCTTATTTATTTGTATTATATTGATAACAAACATGTTAAATCTGAGCTAACTAAGCATTATCTTTTTAAGTTTAAATTCAAAAGAAACTTTTGTACATTAGTCAAAATGAAATTGCAGTGTTTACTTAAGTACTGGAAGTGACACAGGGCAAGATATACCGACTTTGATTCAAGTGCTCGGAGCGACCCAAGCACGTCCCCGAACAGAAAACATCGTTTCGGCAACCATTCGGGTCGGGCCAGTGGTGGCTGTCGGAATGCCCCCTTCGGTCCGACGGTGGCAGCCGATTCGGTGTGATTGACGTGATTGTGGCTTTTAACCGCGGTCATAATACCGCGATGCGCTTTCAGTCCGCAGGTGGCAGCCGAACCAGGAGATTGCCAGCGCCTACTACGGTAGAAAGTGTGTCGCTTACAAAGTTGGATGAAGAGGATTCCCGTTCCCGCAGTGAAAATTACGGTCAGTAACATAAAAGTTACTGTCACTAACATACCAATCTATAGAGTGTTAGAGAAGCGAATAGGCAGAGAAGGAGGGGGCATTCCAGAGGTTCTCACCGGTGCTCCCAAATGTGACTGGCAAACATGTGAGAAATAACACGAGCGCCAATCCCCAAACAACCCGGAGCGCTTACTGGTCCCTTTATTTAATTAAAATAAATTAAATAACACAAGCGCCAATCCCCACACAACCCGAAGCACTTACTGGCCACTTCGTTTATTAATTAAATAAATAAAATACCACAAGCGTCAATCCCCACACAATCCGGTACGCTTACGCACTCTGGGTTGTTTGGGGATTGGCGCTTGTGTTATTTTATTTATTTTAAATAAATAAAGGGACCAGTAAGCGCATGGAGTTGTGTGGGGATTGGCGCTTGTGTTATTTTGTTTATTTTAAATAAATAAAGGGANTAAGCACTCTGGGTTGTTTGGGGATCGGTGCTTGTGTTATTTTATTTATTTTAAATAAATAAAGGAACCAGTAAGCAAACCGAATTGTGTGGGGATGGGCGATTGAGGTATTTTGTTTATTTAATTATTAAACGAAGTAGCCAGTAAGCACTCCGGGTTGTGTGGGGATTGGCGCTTGTGTTATTTTATTTATTTTAAATAAATGAAGGGACCAGTAAGCGCTCTAGGTTGTGTGGGGATTGGCGCTTGTGTTATTTTATTTATTTTAAATAAATAAAGGGACTAGTAAGCGCCCCGGCTTATGCAGTGATTGTCGCTTGCCTTATTACTTTATTTATTGTAAAATAAGTATGCGACCAGTAAGCGCGCCACGTTGTGTGGGGATTGGCGCTTGTGGTATTTTATTTACTTAATTAATGAACGAAGCGGCCAGTAAGCGCTCTGGGTTGTGTGGGGATTGGCGCTTGTGTTATTTAATTCATTTTAATTAAATGAAGGGACCAGTAAGCGCTCCGGGTTGTGTGGGAACTGGCGCTTGTGTTATTTTATTTATTTTAAATAAATAAAGGGACTAGTAAGCACCCCGGCTTATGCAGTGATTGTCGCTTGCCTTATTACTTTATTTATTGTAAAATAAGTATGCGACCAGTAAGCGCGCCACGTTGTGTGGGGATTGGCGCTTGTGGTATTTTATTTACTTAATTAATGAACGAAGCGGCCAGTAAGCGCTCTGGGTTGTGTGGGGATTGGCGCTTGTGTTATTTAATTTATTTTAATTGAATAAAGGGACCAGTAAGCACTCTGGGTTGTGTGGGGATTGGCGCTTGTGTTATTATAAATTATTTATTGAACAGAGTGGCCAGTAAGCGCCTCGGGTCATCAGGTGATAGGCGCTTGTGTTATTTTAAAAATTATATATTGAACAGAGTGGCCAGTAAGTGCCCCGGGTCATTGGGTGATAGGCGCTTGTGTTATTAAAAAGATGGATGCTCGTGTTATTGGACCTCATTTAAATCTCGCGCGTCGCCTTTGGTATTTTTTTTTTTTTTTTTGATCTACTGATTTCCCACGTCAGATAGGTTGGGTCCTAGAGAATTCTCAAGTCTGGCCGGAACTATATCCCAACACTGATTAAAACTGCTTACTTAAGCGAGATATCGAATGCCCCGATCAGACCCTGCCATTCCCGGCATCAACATTATAGACCAAGAGCTGAGATAGCTTAGATCCGAGGGTGGTCAAAATCGTAACCAACCGCTACTCTCACCAGAATTGAGAAACTTTATGATTTGTGGAGATTTGAAATATTTTGGTTATATATTATTTTGGTGAAGAGTTTTGTGTTGGTATATAAGAAGTGTCATACGATGTATTTTATAAGCCAGTTGTGTGCCAGTGAATGAGTGAATGCGTTTTCTACCCGAAAATCGACCTTAAAATAAATAGGCTACCTGCAAAAAAGCAAAACCAAGCCACTACTTTACCAGTTGATTTTTTGTACAATAACATATTTCAGAAATCAAAGTCCTGTTAAGTTTTGGATTTAATAAAAGTAAGTAAATGACCTTTCCATACCGATTATTTGACGCTGATCTTATCCATAGTACTTATCCAAGATAATACACGAGGCATTGTAGATAAGATTATAGATAAGATTACAATAACTACAATTTTGGAGGTCGATTTTTAGATACGAGATGCATTCTAATTTAGTCGAAAATGGCACCTTCGGTAGGTAACTTTGTATTTGTATTCACTGATTTCAGTTGTGGCTGGTTTATAAAAAAGACCATATGGCCCTTTGTAAATACCACCAAAAGTCTCTACGAGAATCAAATTTGACCAAAATATTCTAGATCTCTACGAATTAAAAGTTTCTTAGTTCTGATGAGAGTGGCGGCTGGTCTAGATTTTAAACTTCCTTAGGCCTTAGGCCTCAGCTCTTGTTCTATTATTTGTTATAGAAAAAACCACACTTAGAGACTAAGATCACTCTATAGAGATATAAGAATAAAGCGCGCCAAAATCACGTGACCCTGTACTAAGCTGTGTCCCATGGTGCGAGAGAGACAGCTGCATAAGTACCATAGGGAACCTGCGGTAACTATGCAGCTTTCTCTCTCGCACCAATAAAAACATCAGCGGACAGGGTCCCGAGTAGAAATGTGAAAGTGGGCAGCCCACGGGCGTCGTGCGTATGCGGTGCGTGCCCAGGTAGTTGGAGAGGGCTGTAAAGAGAGTTGACTCAAATTGAGCGCCCTGATCCGTAGTGATGGTGAGGGGGGTGCCGTAGTGGGCGACCCAGCCCTCCAAGAAGGCCTTGGCTACTGTCGAGGCTTGCTGATCCGGAACGGGGATGGCTGTCGGCCACCTTGTGAAGCGGTCGATGATGGTAAGGCAGTACTGTGCGCCTTGTGCCATGGGCAGCTTCACGAGGTCAAGGTGTACGGGGTCGAAGTGGGCCGACGGGGCATCGAAGGTGCCGAGGGCTGCTCTGTTGTGCGGGTGCACCTTAGCCTTCTGGCATGAGATACATTGCTGAGCCCACCGGGCCACGTCCTTTCGCATTGAAGGCCAGTAGCATTTCTGTGCTACTACTTTGCTGGTAGTCTTGATGCTGGGGTGCGACAGGTTGTAGACGACTTCGAACGCCATGCGGCGGAGAGAGGATGGAATGTAAGGCCTGACGTAGCCTAATGAGACGTCTGCGTGTATGCTGTGTCCTTCTAAAAGCCTTCTATGTCCAGGGCTTGTAGGGTGGGACACGAGTTCGCTGACAGGTGCTGGAGCTCTTCGTCGGTACTCTGGGCCTCTGCGATAGAAGCTGGATCGAGGAGACTGGGCATGCAGATGGCCTCTGTTCTGGTGAGTGCGTCCGCGACGATGTTCTCCTCGCCTTTCATGTAGAAGAGTCTTGTGTTGTGCTGCAAGATGTAGTCAAGGTGGCGTGCTTGCCTTGGCGAGGCCTTGTCGGATGGCTGCTGGTGCGCCAGGGTTAACGGCCGATGGTCCGTGTAGGTGGTGAAAACCCTGCCTTCGAGAAAGTTCCGGAAGTGTTTCATGGCCGCGTAGATGGCCAACAGCTCCCGGTCGTATGTTGAGTATTTCTGCTCCGCCGAAGATAGTTTTCTCGAGAAAAATCCGAGTGGTATCCAGGTGTCTTTTGGGTGCTCTTGCTCAAGCGCCGCTCTGATCGCTGTGCCGGATGCGTCGGTTCTGAGGGTTAATGCGGCGTTGGAACGGAGGAAAGCCGTGGTGGCTGCATTGGCGAGAGCGGACTTAGCGCTCGTGAAGGCGGCTTCGGCTTCCGGTGTCCACTGAAGGACAAGTTTTTTTTGCTGCTCTGGGAGGTCCTTGAGCAGATCGTTCAGTGGGGCAAGGATGTCTGCGGCACCGGGGATGCACCTCCGGTAGTAGTTAAACATCCTTAGAAAGCGGCGGAGTTGCGGCGGATGGTCGGGCCTCGGGAAGTCCTGGACTGTTTGGACCTTGGCAAGAGGAGGGGTGAAACCTTGCCCCGTGACGGAGTAGCCCAGGAAGGTCACCTTGTCTGTCCCAAAGCTGCACTTTTCGGGGTTGATGCGCAGTTTGGCCTTGCGCAGGGCGGTGAACAGGATCCTCAGGTGTTGGAGGCTGGAGGTGCGTCTCATGGTTCGGGGAGAAGATCAGGAAGTCGTCCAAGTAAGCCCTTACGAAGGGCAGATCCCGTAGCAGGTGATCTACAGTGCGCTGCAAAGACTGGGCGGCGTTGCGCTGGCCCAGCGACGACCTGGTAAATACGAACAGGCAAAAGGGCGTCGTGATAGCTGTCTTCGGGATGTCATCCTCTGCGATCAGGATCTGGTAGAATGCCTTCCAGAGGTCGACCACCGAGAAGACTTGGCCGGAGGCTTGCTGGAGAAGGTCTTCCACGATTGGAAGGGGATAGCGGTCCGGCGAGGTGATGGCGTTCAGCTTGCGGTAGTCACCGGTGATGAGCCAGCCTCCTTTAGGCTTCGCCACGACGTGTAGTGGACTGGCCCATTGGCTGGCAGAGGTCCTCACTGACCTCACTACGCCTTGGTCGAGGAGTGCGCGGAGCTCTCGTTTGGCTGCCTCACGGCGGGGGCCGACTAGCCACCTAGGTCACTTGTGGACCGGTGGGCCTGTTGTGATGATGCAGTGTCTCACCAGCAGGTCTGACAGGAGAACGGCGGTGCTTTCGCACGCTGTGATGTCCTTAAACTCGTGCAGGAGGGCAGCGTAATCCTTGCTGTAAGGGCCAGGAGCAGCTGCGTTGAGCACGGCTTGAACGCTGTGGAGATCGGACTTGCGCAGGTGGCATGGTGCTGGAAGGCCAGTGAGGGGGTCAAGAAGTTTCTTGCCCTTGACGTCGATGAGCAGGCCGGTCTCGTGAAGGAAGTCCGCTCCTATTATTGCTGTGGAGACATCGGCTACGATGAAGGGCCAGCTGAAAGCCCGGCGGAGGCCGGGGCTAACCATCATGGAGTGTGTGCCATAGGTCGCAATGGGTGATAGTTTTGCTGCATGCAACATGAGCTTATGCCGCGTTCTAGAGTGTTTGAAGCCCGCCTTCGGGATGATGGACACCTCGGAGCCCGAGTCAACGAGGAAAAGGGTTTTTGACGAGCTGTTGAAGACGTGCAGGCGCTTGGAGTCTGGAGCAGATTGTACCACCTCTGCCGTCTGCTTCAGAGGTGGGCCGCTCAGTTTCCCTGGGGGCCTATCGAAGCAACGAACGCGCGCGTGAGTGAGCGAGTGAGCGCGCGTGAGCGAGCCCGTGGCAGGAAGCAAGCGCACACTAACGATGGGATATAGTTCCGGCCAGATTTGGGAGTTCTCTAGGACCCAACCTCTCTGACGTGGGAAATCACTAGATCAAAAAAAAAATAGTACTGAAGGTGACGCGCGAGATTCAAATAAGCTCCAATAAAACTAGCATCTATCACCCAATAACCCAGGGCGCTTACTGGCCACTCTAATAAATAAATAATTTTTAATAACACAAGCGCCTATCACCCAATGACCCGGGGCGCTTACTGGCAACTCTTTTTACTTAATAATTATTAATAACACAAGCGCCTATCACCTAATGACCCGGGGCGCTTATTGGCCGACCTGTTAAATAAATAATTATTAATAACCCGAGCGCCTATCACCCAATAACCCGAAGCACTCACTGGCCGACCTGTTTAATAAATAATTATCAATAACACAAGCGCCTATCAACCGATGACCCGGGGCGCTTACTGAGCACTCTTTTAAATTAATAGTTATTATTAACACAAGCGCCTAACACCTCATGTCCCAGGGCGCTTACTGACCACTCTTCTAAATAAATAATTATTAATAAATAACACGAGC
>NW_019379627.1:669455-709863 GCF_000648655.2 Copidosoma floridanum | reverse complement strand
AGAGTGGCCAGTAAGCGCCCCGGGTCATTGGGTGATAGGCGCTTGTGTTATTAAAAATTATTTATTTAACAAAGTGGCCAGTAAGCGCCCCGGGTCATTGGGTGATAGGCGCTTGTGTTATTAAAAATTATTTATTTATCAGAGTGGCCAGTAAGCGCCCTGGGTCATTGGGTGATAGATGTTTGTTTTATTGGAGCTTATTTGAATCTCGCGCGTCACCTTCGGTACTATTTTTTTTTTGATCTAGTGATTTCCCACTTCAGAGAGGTTGGGTCCTAGAGAATTCCCAAATCTGGCCGGAACTATATCCCATCGCTAGGTGCGCTTGCTTCCTTCCACGGGCTCGCTCGCGCGCGCTCACTCGCTCACTCACGTGCGCGTTCGTTGCTTCGATAGGCCCCCTGGGCCGCGACGAAGGTGCAGAGTGTCTCACAGTTCCTGGCCTTGGCGCCGAATCTCAGGTGACACCAGCAAAAACCTGCGTCATCGGCGGCTTGCGCGTGATCGGCCTTGGATCTCGACCGGGACCTGGAGCGTTGACGTTGCCGAGGCTGATGGCCACTGTTGTTGTTGCGGTTGAGGACTGCTGTGCTCAGTTGGCTGACCTGGAGAGAGAGAGCTGCAACCTGTTGTGCCAGGGTGGCGTCGGCTGTTGGTGGTGCGGCCGTTGGCGTTGGGAAGGCTGTCTGCGTGAGAGAGAAGACGGCGGGATGGGACTTGACCAGCTCGTCTGCGGCTGCACTGAGTTCCTCGAGAGACGATGTCTCAGCATGAACTTTGTTATTTATCGCGATCTCTTGTCCTCATTTTTTGTTGGCTCTGACAGTTACTTTTTCTTCTGAGTTGTTTGCTTAAACTTTTTGATGGAATATTATTATGTCATTGGTAAAACTTTAAAGTGCGAAAAATCAGCTGATAATTTGGCATCAGAAATCAGCTGATTAATCAGCTAACAAATCAGCTGATTTTTTCGAGCAGTGGTTTTATGGTACATGCTTAAGAAAAAAATGTTAGTTCTATGTTTTTAACATTTCTTTATGAAAATTAACAACATTGTGTATCTTTAACAATTTTTAATAGCTCCACCAATTATGTATACGTTAATTTACATGTTACATGTTTTGAGCTTACACTGCCTTAACGCTTTCAGTTCTCTCTCTATTACTGCTGCCGCCTTGAGATACGAAAAGGGTTCAGCTTTTTTTATTAGTGCTACCTTCGGCATTACCTCAATCAATATTATTGCTTACAGAACTATCTGTAAAATGACACGTTAAAATGAAAAGAAATCTTGGTTTGTTTCGAATTTATTATCTTGAATGCAAAACCAGAAAATCAAATTTTGAGAAAACTTTTTCAGAATAAATTGACAGTATTTTAATACATTCCATTTGTTTTTTGTACGAAAATAAGGCGAAATATTGTTTGCATACTTAGGCAACAACAATCTTTTACGTTGGGCGGCATCTTCATTACGATCTGCAGGGTTGTGTGCAAATCATTTTTCAAAGGATGATTTCGTACAAAATATCCAAGGAAAAATTCGCTTGCGTGCCACCGCTGTTCCAATTAATTGGCAATCGGCAGAACCTCAGATTATTCCACGAATATCGGATTTCACAGCAAACATGGAACTACAAGAAAGCCAACATCAAGAAAAACCAATCAAAGCCAATGGACCAGATCAAACAATGGAAATTGATTTTGGAGGACAACAAGAAATCACAGGTAACGATAGCGGACCAGTTAAAACTACCACCAGAAAAAGTAATGAAGCGCATTACAATGTTTTTGAAAACAATGAATCATTTAGTGTAACGAAACATTTGAATGATTCATTGTACCCTTCTAGAAAAGGTATATTTTTAAATATTGACGAAAGTAAATCAAATGAGGTTTACTTGAATTATGAAATGGTGGATGTCAGTAAAAGTATGAATGATGGCATGCCCAATTTTCTAGTACCTCAAAAAAATCCTGCGTCCGAGTGACATAAAATAGAGTTACAAAAAAAAAAGATGTTTTGAATCGAACATTTTGTTCAGTCAAGTGTGCTAGCAGTTTACGCAATCTCTAGAGCGTCGGATAAAATTATTAGAAGAAAAAGTAAAGTCTTTGAAAAAAAATTCAAAAAATTGTTAAAGATCAAAACTATCGACTAAAGCGTCGCGTATGTGTAGAAAAAGTAAAACAAGCCACAGATGTAAACGATATGATTAAAGACACAGATATCAGTGGATCACGGAAAACTTAGATAGTAATGCAATTTAAGCCGAAGAATAGACAAAAGTTCACATTTGAAGAACAAAATTTATGCAAAATCGTGTACTATCATTTAGCTGCTGGTTACAACCCGTTGGTAAAATTAGGGATAAGGTTACCTGGAGAAGCCACTGTAAGAAGTTGGATAGCCCAATTAGATGTTAGGCCCGGTTTAAATGAAAATGTTTTGAGTAAAATTGAGCAAAAGTTGAGTAAGCCACCAGTAAATGAACAGATATGTGCATTAAAATTCAATGAGATAAGCATCAAAACTATGGAAGAATATTCTGCAAAATACGATGAGATTAAGGGTCTTAGAGATTTTGGTGGTAGTTTAATTTAGAAATTCAAACGTTGCTAAACATGCTCCATTGTTTTGTTTGGATATCATATAAATGCCAAAAATCCCTGGCATCAACTTTTATGTTTCGGATTCAATGAAAATAGTGCTAGTGCTGAACAACTGCTAGTACTTTTGCGTGAAATATTGACAGCGTTATTCAATATATAAGCAATTGTTAAAATCATTGTTTGTGAACAAGGTCCAAATAACCAAATACTTTAATAAATTGTTAAAAGTTGGTATTGATGAACCTTTTTTTGAACATGCGGGCAAGAAAATTTTTGCTGCTTTTGATTGGCCGCATCTCATCAAATGTTTGCAGCGGACTGATCGCGATTCTCCGATATCTCGCGAATCACTGCGAGGTGGCCGATTGTAGCAGACGACATTGAAAACAACGAAAAGTGAGAAATTGGCCCTATTGGCAGTACTGTATGTGCAAGGGCGCCAAATTTGCAAGATATTTAAAAATATATAAATGTAAACACTAAGCCACCCAAGTTTTTTTTTCCCAAATTTCCTACATGATTGCGCATTAATTACATTTGATGTAATTAATTTAAATAAAAACAAGTATGTACAGTCTTTGATTATTTTTTATTTGTAAGTGATCATATGTAATACATTCTTTTTAATACAAAATATATTTAAAAATTTTAATTATCTAGGAACACATTATTCTCTGACTCAGCGGAACAATACTGGCGTTTGAGATCGCTATCTAGATCACATTCATACATATATATCTTGCTTAGAACGTGAGTTATAAATTAAATAAAAGGAAATAAAAAAAATATTAAGTCTAGTAAGTTGTAGAAAAGAAAAATGCTCATTGAATACGTGGCTATTGTCGCAAGTACCGACATTTCCGCGAGGCTCAAAAAAAATCTCTATCGCTGTACACGCTGTACTTAAGGCACATTGAAGTTAGAGTACGAACTCTGAACATAGGTATTAACAATGTTTTAACAGAATTTTGGCGTACTAGCACTAAATATCGAGCAGTTAGATCTTTGCATTGCGTGAATGTCAGCGCTCGTCGACGAACACCTTGTAGCAAAGAATGAAATCAATTATAACACAAGCCCGTGAGGCATTCATAATACAAGAAAGAACATAACCTCGAGAGACGATGTCTCAGCATGAACTTTGTTATTTATCGCGATCTCTTGTCCTCATTTTTTGTTGGCTCTGACAGTTACTTTTTCTTCTGAGTTNACAAGAAAGAACATAAAAAAATGTAGAACAGAGATTATCATGTTGGCTTTACATATTTCAGAAACATTTTCGTATTACTGTGCTTCGTCCTCTTCTTTGTTCTTTTTCACAGCTTGTTGTATTTGCAAATCCAGTAATTGAATTTTCTTTTCGTAAAGATTTTTTTTTAACTCGGCTTTGTTGTTACTATTATTGGTCATCGTTTCTACTGCCTTTAGCACTGCTAAATTAGCCGTGGCCGGATTCACAAACACAGATCGAGCTGTAAACATATGTACTGAACATTAGATCTTTTTTCAATACTTTGGTACTGTATATCGTGTCACTGAGGAGTACTCACGTAGCTGCTGTCTCCAATTAGGGGAAAATCCTAAAGGGGTCCTGCTCAGAGCACCCATTTGTTCCTTTTTTACTGTAAAAATTTCAGTACATTCGTTATTTTTTTATAACACAAGACATTCAAAACAGATATGTACTATACGTTCATTACCAGATTGTTTCTCACGTCCCTCGTGCTTTACACCACTAGAGCTTGGATCGTACGCAGCACTTTTACTGCGGGTTACAACGCCCATTTTGAAGCTTGTCGATGCGTTATCCTTACCGGAGTAACCTGTAAAACCAAGTTACGTGACAATTGTGATGCATTGAGAAGGGGTATAAGGCACGAGCTTGAAAACATATACCTGCAGCATCGCCAGTAGATTGTACTTCACAAAGAGTTTGATCGTTTTTTGAAGAGCTTTTGGCTCAATTTTCATGGTTTCCTTAGTTTCATTGTATTTTTCATTTATTTAATTTATTTATTTATTTATTTCATACTCCGTCCCTTACGGGTTTGGAGGGGTTCCGTAACATTTTTGTACGTTTAATACATAGTTAAACTACGCTATATAATATATTAATTTTTAATTCAACTATTCTTAATATTCCACTTTTGTCTTTTGTTAAGATAATATAGAAATAAAACAAACTTAATATTACTACAATTCTAAATATACAAAACTCAATTCTCAAAATTCAAAATTTAACACATGTCTATCAAAAATTCAAAAATTTTCAACTTAATTATCAAAATCATCAAAATTTCCCATATTTAACTCAATAAACAACTTTTCTAATTCTACTTAACTATCAAAATTTTAAAAATTTACAACTCTTTTCTTTAAATTGTCTATATATTTTCTTTTATTCTTCATTCTTCCTTGCATTTCTTTTTCTCTCTTCTTTCTTGTCCTACTAATCCTTTTTCTCTCTTTACTACCTTAACTTTCTGCATACTTTCTTTTATCTTTTAGATCTTTTCTGACTCCTTCCTTTGTCTGATTACTTTTCTTAGCACTTCTATCTCTTTTGCATCATGGCTTAGTATTTTTTCCATTTCTTCTTCATTTCTCGTATTTCCGCAAATCTTTAGTATGTGTCTATGATCTTCTTTTTCCTCCTTGTATAATCTACACTTCTTGTCATCCTCACCTTTCCAGTATTCTCTACTTCTACATTCATTTCCGCATCTAAACCTTGCTACTAACTTTCTATCCTTTAATGGCATATCCTTTTTCAAGTATTCTGGTTCAGCTTCTGTTCTTATACCTTTCTATATTCTGTTGTACCGTGAATTCTCTATCTTTTCCATTCTCCTCTCTTTTTCTTTTCTTTCCTTGTTCATTAATATTTTTTCTCTTACTTCCTCCCTAAATTCTACTCCTTTCATAAATCTTGTTTCTTTTACTTTCTCTTCCCGTAGTAATTCAGCTCTTTCTTTTGATTCCTTTCTCATTCTCTTTCTTTCCTTGTCCTTGTCCTTTTCTCTTATGCATTCTTTTACTAATTTTATGTCTGACTCCGTAATTTTCTCTTCAAACTTTAATGCTCTCCTTAACGCTTTCATACTCATCCTTTCTAATCTACACTCCTCCTCCACTATATAATTTGGTGTATTGCTGTCTAATCCTAATTTCCATTTCATATATCTTCTCTGTGCACTTTCTAGTCTTTCTTCTTCTTCCCAGCCCCACACTTCCGCACCAAATAGCGCTATACTTTCTACTAGGGCTGTAAATAATTTTCTTCTTCTTTTACAGATATTCTTAAATATTCTTTCTCCTATGCTTAATGCATTTTTCATAGCTATCACTGCTTTCCTTTTCTTTTCTTCTATATGCCTATCGTTTCTCCCATTTTTTTGTAGTATATATCCTAATTATCTTATTTTTTTTACTTCTTCTAATTCCTTACTCCCCCACTTTCACCTTCTATCATTCCTCTTTCTTTTTTCGAACACTAAAATTTTCGTTTTTTTCTCACTTAAAATCTTCTTTTTATCTAGGTACTTTTTGAATCTTTTTAACATCTCTTTCAATTCTTCTTCTCTATCTGCTATTATTACTACATCATCCGCGTAAGATAGACTCCAATTTTTTTCATTACCAACTCTGCATCCTCCCACCTGCCCTTTCTTTAATTCCTGATCCAGATCCGCTAAGTACACATTAAACAGCGTCGGGCTCAGTGGGCAGCCTTGCCTCACACCTTTCTCTGTCCAAAATTCCTTGGATTCCTCTTCTCCAACTTTAACTACATGTCTCGTTTCTTTATACATATCCATAATCCTATTTCTTAGCTTTTCACTCACTTCCATTTCTATTAATCTTTCCTTCAAAACTTTCCTATCCACTCGATCAAAGGCTTCCTTTAAATCAATAAAACATGTAAATGATTTTCCTTTTTCTTTGCTTAATTTTTCATCAACAATGTGTTTCAATGTGTATATAGCTTCTATTACTCCTCTCTTTTCTCTAAAACCAAACTGGCTTTCTAATAATTTATCTTCGATTTCCTATTTTAACATCTCATTTAACATACTCGCATAAATCTTATATGCTGTACATGTCAATGTAACTCCTGTATAATTTTCTAACATATCTCTATCACCTTTTTTTGTGAATCAAACAAATCGTACCTTGTCTCCACTGATCCAGTAATTCTCCTTTTTCCCATACTTTTTTCAGCAATTCCCAAAGGGCTGCATCCACTTCTCCCGGCATGTACTTCCATACGTCATTTTCCAGCTTGTCTTCTTCTGGTGCTTTTCCTACTTTTAATCTGGCTATCTGCCTCTCGAACTCTTCCTTACTCATTTCTTCCTGATCCTCTGTATTTATTCTTGCCTCTTCCTTTCTTGACTTTTCTCTCACAAATCCGTCTTCATTCTTCCCATCTAACTTTTCCATAAAATACCTTCTCCACTCTTCTACTGTGAACTTTTTAGATATTTCTCTCCTTCGTTTTTTCCTGCACTTGTTTATGTATTTCCACACTTCGACTTCCGATGTTGCATTTTTTTATCTTTTCTTCTTCTAATCTTTTAAACCTTTTCCTTTTTGCCTTACACCAGTTTCTATACTCTCTTTTTTTATCTATGTAATAACTTCTTTCTATTTTCTTTTTTCTCCACCATTTCATTTTTCTTCTTAAATCTTTCTTCTTCTCCTTCCATTTTTTATCGTGCCATTTTCTATCCCCCATCTTCCACACTTTACACTGTTTTTCCACCTAAGGTACTGCACTTTCTATTTTTTCTTTCAATTCACTCCATCTTTCTTCAACCTCTTTTCCATTCCGCTCCCAGTCTTTTAACCTTTCTCCATACTGATAAATAAATTCTTGAGTCCAATCTCTCCTTGCCTTTGTTATCTCTTCTTTCTCTACAATTCCTACCTCTACTTCCTTTTCTAGGTAAACTTCTAACGGCATATGATCTGATTCCGTTCTTTGTTCTATCTACATTTCCTTAATCTGATCTAACGCTTCTTGACATCCTATTGCGTAATCTATTACCGACTCTCCTTTGCTACCAACATATGTGAATTCTCCTTCTTCTCCTTTTTGCCCATTTACTGTACACCATTCTTCTTCTGTTATTTCTTTTATTTATTCTTCTACCTTCCTTGTTGATCTTTTCGTCTTTCGACTTTCTTAACCTTACGTCCTTGTCGTCACTATCACTCTCACTATCACTTTCATTAATCCAACCTCCTTCTCTCCCAGTTATTGCATTCCAATCTCCTAGTCTAAGTACACATCTACTTTCCTTCGTTTTTACTTTTTCCTTTATAATTCCCATCGTCTCTGCTACATTTTGACTATATACTCCTATGATCTTCCACTTCTGATTTCCGTGTTAAATCTCCTGCATTACTATATTATCGCTCTATACTTCATGGTTTCTACTCTCCAATTTTTTGCTTATTCCTAATATTACTCCTCCTTTCGCTTTACCTTTTTTATGCTCTCTTGTCGCTGCTATACACTTCCACTCATAACTTTTTGACAACTCACTTTCTACATTAGCCCACTTGTCCTGTTCCAACCATGTCTCTACTAACATTATCAAATCAAATTCACTTAAATACTTCCACACTTCACTGTCCTTATTTAGCACTCCCGCAATGTTCCACGCACAAACACTAACATTTCTTCTTCTCACTCCCTCCTCCTCTACATCTTCTTGTTCTCTTCATTCTTGGCTCCTTCTTCTTTCCTCTGTAAAATCTTCTTTCCTTTCATCAAATCTAAGCTATTTACCATCGATCAAAATCTTCATATATCCAACTTTTGTATTTTTTCCTTTGTTCCTCTGCTCTATTGACTTGTTTAAAATAAATCTTTGGATCTCTTTTTCTCTCTCTGTTAGATCGCTTTCTATGTAAACTCCTCTCTCCAGATGTTTTTTTATTTCTCATTACTTCTTCTTTCGTTTCTTTACTTGCCAGCCTTACTACCACCAACTTCCTCACATTTTGCCCAGCGTTTACACTTATCTCCTTAGCCTTCTCTATCTTGACTTTTACTTTTATCTTTTGTTTAATATATTCTTTGACCTTCTTCTCTAGATTCTCTCTTTCAATATTTGCTCCTTTTATCACAATGTTCGGTCTCATTTTCTCTCTCTCAGCTTTTTCTGTTTCCCATTCCAACTTGCTAATTCTTTTTTCTAACGCCTTCTTTTCTTCTGTCCACTGTTGCCTTTCTTTTATCCATTTTTGTTTTTTCTCTTTTCGATCTTCTTCTCTTCTTTCTAGACTACTAATCATGCTGTCCAACTTCCTTTCCAACCTGCTCATCTTATCATTTAATTCTTTGTTCTCTTGACTTTCTTTTGTAAAATTCAATAGTCTGTTCCTTTAATTTTAAAATTTGTATTATTTCTTGTATCCGTACTTGCTGCAGGCAGCTTTCCGACCATTTTTCAATTTTGCCGATAGTACAGTTTTCTACTTTACTGACTTCCCCACTTCTATCGACCGGAAATTATCTTTACCAGTCTTACTCGATAAAGTAGGGATCTTCCATACCGACCTCAATATTGCTCGCTCTCTTTTTTTATCAGGGTCCTTCCTTATCTACCTCTCAGATTACCCCTTTTATCGACCTCTTTCTCCAATTGCCGCTTCTTTCTGCCTATAATATCTTTTCTAACCTCACTTTTTTTCGAACTTCACTGCACTTTTTTTTTTACTATCACCACTTTAACATCGTTTTCCTGTCCTCTTGACTCTTGTTTTTCCTCTCACTAATACCTTTTTTTATTATGCCCTATCCTTACTACCCACTTCTTACTTGCCTTACACGTGTTCCGTTCTCTATACCCTGACACTACCTCACTTATCTCACTTCATCCTTTCAAACTTTCATAATTATTCACTTTACACTTTTTTCTCTGCTGCTTCTTCACTTTTTACACTTCTTCGTACTTTTTATTTCTTTTATTTTTACTTTAATTACTTTTTACTACTCTTTTCTACGGAGCGCTCTCTCGACACGTCCGCACTCTCTCGCATGCACAACGGAACTCCCATTGTATTTTTTATGTGTAGTAGTTTTTGTTGGAGTTCCAACGCTCATTTGGAAGCTTGTTGATGCGTTATCCTTACCAGAGAACCCTGTGAAAATAAGTTACAATTGTGATGCATTGAGAAAGGGTAAGACACTGATCTTGGAAACATCTACCTGCGATATCGCCAGTTGATTGTACTCCACGAGGAGTCTCCTTAGTTGGTGGAGTATTCTCTACATCATTACTTGGAGGAACTCCAACCTCGTATATCACAACATTTTTCTTTTTGGTGGGTAGAGTTTTGTCTGTAAAAAAAAAAGATGTAAGGGATTGTCTGTACATGTTTTTAAGTAGATTAATTTATTGTTAAAACTACTACTAAAATCCAATGATATACATGCAATAATTAATTTTCCTTCGTGTAAATGTTTATATGAAAACATTTCTTTTATTAAGTACCTAAATTAGCACGGACTCCGACTTTAGCTATCATTTCTAGTCCCCCACCGTGCGCAGAACCGACAATAGCCATTACTTTTTTATGTATATCATCTTGTACATCATGTATACCATCTGTCACATTGCCAGTTCTAATGTTGAAGTTTTTGCGTGATGCTGCAAGTAACTTGTGTTTTCCTTTTAAGTACTTAAATTGCTGCGAAAGACACAGAAACGGAATATTAAGGACATACTTAAAATCAACATTGTAGTCATTGTAAAAAAAAAAAACTTACCGCTCAACATTGTTCAACTGTTTTGCCCGTTCTGACAGCACTTACGTCTCCAGCAAGTTGCTTCTATAAGGACTTCGCATCCTCTCTCCCCCTGATAGATTTGACTCGGTCGCTGCCAGATCTTTTCTTTGTGACAAAAAATTCAGAAGCACTTGCTGCTCGTCGACGCACCACCGACATGATTTTTGTTCCGACTCCATACTCTGGTTATGCGGAAACAATTTAATTATTTTGAATTTTGTTGTAACATCCGTCTTTTATTCAAAGAAGAATGTGACTATGCATGATCTATAAACCATACGCCATGGCCTACTGTAGGTTATGTTCCTGCATGTATAAACATGGGTGCCTTTGCTTAATACGTGAATTTCTACTCACTTGTTTAAGTCTCTTCTTATCCCCCAACAGAAAGTCACAATTTGGTAACGTTGAGAAGGAAAACTTTAAATTTAACTTTTTTTTGCACTTGAATAACGTTATAACAATTCAAACTCGTTTATACCCCTCATGCCTCAAGACCCGCGTGCGTATGAGAGAGAGAGCTAACATATAAGTGCTTACAAAAAGGGTGGGCAGCGAAAAACTAGACACGATTCTGACGGACGTCAAACGCGAGCGACGCATCAATGTGGCCGTGGCCTAATTAGCTTAAACTACGATACCGACCATCGAGTAAGAAGAAGTGCAGTGGTTTTCAAATTAAATTGAAAACTTTATGAAAAAACTTGAATTTCGCGGTGTCCGAAATAAGAAACGGTTAGTGTGTACATACACATATATGTAAGCATCATAATCTTTTGCAAGATAATCATTTTACATCAAGTCGCACGTCTCTGCGCTTAGTTTTTTTATAGTGGTTAGTAAGTATAATTTTTATTTTTATTTGTATTAATATTATCGGTACTTTTTTTAACAAATACTCTCAATAATCCTTCCATGTGCTCGTCTTTCACGTGCAGCTAATTTACGTTATGAACGGCTTAAATGTTGTCGATGATGTGGATAATGGGGTTATAGAGCCACAAAATCCAGACCAAGAAGCACTAGACGAGATTAAGTACGACGAAGATGACGAGCAAGCTGGGGAAATGGGTAGTCATGCTCAGCAAATGAGATATCTGCGGGATACAACAAACCCATTCCAAATCGGAGACAACCTATTCAGAAAAATGTATAGGATGCCGCCTTGGGTCGCAATGACATTCATCGATGAAATCGCCGAGTTTTTGCCCATTCATCTCAACGGTCTCCCCATTCACACACAAGTTTTAAGTACCTTCCGTTTTTTGGCGTCGGGGGCTCATCAAAATGATATCGGATTGGATTATTTACATGCTATGTCACAATTAACATTTAGTTGTTGCCTTCACCGAGTTGTGACAACCATAAACAGATTATCAAGCCGTTACATTGTTTTCCCCAGGAACAAAGCTGAAAGACAGGCAGTAGAAAATCGGTAAGACATAGAGATTGAAATTTTTGTTTGTCCCTATGCACATTCCATATTAATTTGTGTTAACACGAATTACTGTACAAATTTGAAACAATTAATTTACCTCTCAGTAAAGCGTGCGTCACTCATGTGTATGATTTAATACATGTTCATATTTTATTCTCAGCTTTAGGGAGAGAATCGGTTTTCCTGGAGTTCTTGGTGCTCTAGATGGTACTCTAGTTCAAATCATTGCACCATCCGTAAACGAAGAGGCGTACGTTGACCACCACTTTTATCATTCTATCAATGTGCAGTTGGTATGTACAAATATTCATGACAGAAATATAATTTTTTTGATAATACCCTTTGATATATTACGTAACCTGTAGGTGGTCGACTGCAACTATAATATTTTAAGCCTAAGAACTACTTGTGGATCAACTCACGATACATTTAGTTGGAGATTTTCTGATATACGTACTTACATGTATAACTTGCGAAATAACCAGGAGATCCTTAACAACGAGGGACGATATTTTTTCGTTGGTAAAGTGAACATTTTTACTAAGATTACATTAATGTATCTTAACTCCCCAGTGCTGTTTATTTTTCTCATTTTAACCGACAACGGCTATACCTTAGAGAATATATACATGGAGGAAGCATTGTTTGATCCGACCGCGAGACGAGATGAGAGAGACAAAAGACAAATAGCAGTACAACCTTTCTCTCTCTTACACGCCTCTGATTGGTTGGCCCCCTTCCGTATATATAGGTATAGTCATATCCACGAGTGGCGGTCGTGGGGGAACAGAGCAGATATATGTAACCTAAGCTCTGATGAAAAAGAACTTATACATTACCAGAGAATATAGAATATATCCTCTTTAAGTATAGAAGGCCAAAGCGGAATTCCGAGCAATACACACTAAAACAATAATCTTCCATTACAACACAATTAAAACAACAAAATTTGAATAAAAATTTCCAATTTTAATTAAAGCCCTCATACCTGGTTAAACAGTTCATGTATGGCTAATGACTCAGTTAGAATGTTTGTCATCGATAGCTGAGCGGTCAAGAATGCTCGATTAGCTTTTGCGCTCTGGGCTTCGAATCTGACCTATGCTTTTTTTTTNATAAAGGGCATATTAGATATTAGAACCCCAATAAATCCGTATCGATTAATGCAGTAAATAATTTAAAAAATAGTATTTACACTTGTAATAATAATAATATACAAAAAGTATTTACACATTTTTGCATTAGTATTTTACTGGCATTAGCCAAGAGTAGTTTTTTAAATCTTATTATTAAAGTGTGAAATCTTATAAAATAAATTAATCATAAAAATATAGTTTTATACAACCACTTTTAGTTAGATCCGGTTCTTTTAGCAAAGTAATACTTTACATAACCTCACACATTTTCGACAGTTACATTGCAGTCTTATACGAAAATATAAAAACGTGCGCAACCCACAACCCACAACCCACAACAGCTCGATTACCCGTAATAGCTCTGATTAGGGGTGTAATCCGCAATCATCACCAGCAGTTACATTTGTGAGACGTGACAACGTTGTGTAACTGCTGGTGGTGATTGCGGATTACACCCATTGTGTTTCTATTGCGGACAGTTTATTGCGGAGCTCTATGCTCTATCCTCTATCTTGTACCAAGGGAATGCATGCATCCTAAGGGCTCGGGCACATGGAACCGCGTAAAGCATAAAGCGTATCATATATCGCGTAAAATTGTAGGATCAGGGAAAGTTAGGTAAGGTATGCTCCACGCGAAAAAATTTGTCATCGCGCACATGGGAGTAAAAAATACTCGCGTAAGTGTTTTTAAACCAATCATTGCGAGTATTTCGTTGGCTTCGCACATGCTGTCTCGCTTGCACTCATGGCAAAAATTAAGTTACGCCCGTATTTTTGTACCCATGTGCGCGATGACAAATTTCTTCAATAAAGTACGCAACCTGTAAATACAGTCAGCAGCTAATGTCAACAACAACAATTACAGTATCAATTGTATAATTAATCAAATTTCTGACATGGATAAAAAACAAATTGTAAGAACTTTAGGCAAATTGTGGAAAGTCTATACGACCTATGCAATGACCCAATATCGCAAAGAAAAAGTGAGAAGTTTAATGATTAAGCTGTATGAAATGTATTAACGGCTTTCAAATAAAAAGAAAAAAAGAAGTATATACTTGAAAACTTTTTTTTTGACATGTACGCAGGTTACAATTCACTTGCGTTGAGAACTTCAAAAGCTTTTTTTGTTGACAAGACAGCAGATTGGTCAACTTCCCTCTACTCCACACTTACGCGAAACGCGAGGCTTTTACGCCTTTTCTATGTGACCACAAAATGGTGTATACCTGACCTTCCTTACTTCTACGCGATACGCGATACGCTTTACGCTTTACGCTTTACGCGGTTCCATGTGCCCGAGCCAGGGTTGTTAATAAAAGTTGCTTTTTAGAATTAGAAGTTTTTAAAGTTTTAAAACTTTTAAAAGTTCTGTTTTGTTTGCTACAATCTATATAGCTGTAACTATAATTCATAGGGTTTATAGAGTATAGAGGTAATGCGTGTTATGTTCTCCTACTGTAACTACGAACCCTTATTCTTTTTTGTCAATCAGTTGATGCCAGAGATCTCAGAAGTGATAAAATAACTTAGCAGGAAATTCAAATGGGCTATATGGGGCATAACGCAGAAACCCAGATAACACTTTTATGCATAATTAATTAATAAAATAAACCCAAGCTATTCAACCCAATGACCCGGGGTGACTACTAGCAAATATCTCTAATAATAAATTGTTAAATTTAATAACAAAAGCGCCTTTCACCCAATGACCCGGGGCGCTTACTGACAAAGTATGATTTAATACATGTTCATATTTTATTCTCAGCTTTAGGGAGAGAATCGGTTTTCCTGGAGTTCTTGGTGCTCTAGATGGTACTCTAGTTCAAATCATTGCACCATCCGTAAACGAAGAGGCGTACGTTGACCACCACTTTTATCATTCTATCAATGTGCAGTTGGTATGTACAAATATTCATGACAGAAATATAATTTTTTTGATAATACCCTTTGATATATTACGTAACCTGTAGGTGGTCGACTGCAACTATAATATTTTAAGCCTAAGAACTACTTGTGGATCAACTCACGATACATTTAGTTGGAGATTTTCTGATATACGTACTTACATGTATAACTTGCGAAATAACCAGGAGATCCTTAACAACGAGGGACGATATTTTTTCGTTGGTAAAGTGAACATTTTTACTAAGATTACATTAATGTATCTTAACTCCCCAGTGCTGTTTATTTTTCTCATTTTAACCGACAACGGCTATACCTTAGAGAATATATACATGGAGGAAGCATTGTTTGATCCGACCGCGAGACGAGATGAGAGAGACAAAAGACAAATAGCAGTACAACCTTTCTCTCTCTTACACGCCTCTGATTGGTTGGCCCCCTTCCGTATATATAGGTATAGTCATATCCACGAGTGGCGGTCGTGGGGGAACAGAGCAGATATATGTAACCTAAGCTCTGATGAAAAAGAACTTATACATTACCAGAGAATATAGAATATATCCTCTTTAAGTATAGAAGGCCAAAGCGGAATTCCGAGCAATACACACTAAAACAATAATCTTCCATTACAACACAATTAAAACAACAAAATTTGAATAAAAATTTCCAATTTTAATTAAAGCCCTCATACCTGGTTAAACAGTTCATGTATGGCTAATGACTCAGTTANTATTAAATTTAGCAATAAATCATTTAATACATTTGCCAGTAAGCGCCCCGGGTCATTGGGTTGAATAGCTTGGGTTAATTTTATTAATTTATTATGCACAAAAGTGTTATCTGGGTTTCTGCGTCACGTCCCATATAGCCCATTTGAATTTCCCGCCAAGTTATTCTATCACTTCTGAGATCCCTGGCATCAACTGATTGACAAAAAAGAATAAGGGTTCGTACACTAGTTACAGTAGGAGAGCACAACACGCATTACCTCTATACTTTATAATCCCAATGCCTTATAGCTATAGCTATATTGATTGTAGCAAACAAAACAGAACTTTTAAAAGTTTTAAAACTTTTAAATCTTCTAATTCTAAAAAGCAAGTTTTATTAACAACCCTGGCCCGAGCCCTAAGGTTGCAGTCACATGGATTGCAATGGAGCATACACCATACAGGATAGAATTGTCCTCATAAGCGGCTGTCTTAAGTCTATTGCGCCGCGCAATGGATCTATCCTGCAGCGCAATCGGTTAATACTGCAGCGCAATAGAGCCATCCTGCTGCGCAATAGACTTAAGACAGCCGCTTATGGGGATTATTCTATCCTGCATGCTCTATTGCGCTCCGTGTGGCGTGAGGCTGCAGTCCCATGGTACGAAATGGAGCTCCGCAATAGACTCTATTGCGGAGCTCTGTTTCGTACCATGGGACTGCAGCCTAACAGTCAGCTTCTGTGATTAAATCAACTACATAGATTTGTTCACCTTACAATCCAGGGACGGTCGGGGACAGTCTGGGCGAGTCGGAGACGAAAGTGAACAAGTGCTCTTCTCCGATCGTCCCCGATCGTCCCTGACCGTACACGATGCGCAGTTGTACACGTTAGGTTAGGTTAATGCAAAAAGTAAACAAACTTTTTTGTATTTGCACTTCTTTATCCGACTCGCCCAGACTGTCCCCGACCGTCCCTGGATTGTAAGGTGAACAAATCTTATGTCACTACTTTAATTACTACGTAAGTCTTTACTAGAATGAAGTATAATAAATACATTTCAGATTTTCACCAATCGTAATATTTTTTAATCTTATGATCGTTGCGGCTGGATTAGAGCATTCGCTACTGTTGAGCCTAAGATATTTTAAGCTGACATGCGATCGCGGCCTAAACGTGTTAACGCGAACTCTTTCTGGAATTTGATACAATGATTAGCTTTATGACATTTAAAAAACTTTGTTGTATGGATTTTGAAGTTTATTAAGTTTATGTTATTAAAAAGTTTAGTTTATCACGTGTGACGAGTGCAGTGTAATATTTTGTACTGTTGAGAAAAAATTACGTCGTTATTACAAATTTTATGAGTACGGCACATGCTAAGTCGTGTTTTTTTTAAATTTATTTGTTCGTTATTTTTTTCTCTACCAAGCGTCATGAATGCTATGAAAAAATTAGCATTTGTCAAATTTGCAGCTGTTAGCTCTTGCTACTCTCCTACTCAACCACTCAACTATACCAAGTATTTGGAGCAGTTATTACAGTATTCTTACAGAATGTCAAAGAGGTTTACTATGTGGCACCCACATGCTTTCAATACTTACAGTTAGTGGTTACTATTTCGAAATCTTTTACGTACAAACTAACTGATAATTTGATCCTTTTTTGTATATTTTTTGTAAACCATTCGAACCTTTTTTAGGATGAAAATATTTAAACGTTTTTTTGATTTCTTTGATGTATTCACAGTAGATTATTATTCAAATGCTAATACAAGGCACCATAAAGGGTATGATTATTAACATGGTCTCTATCCAAGGGCTATTGTAAGAATTTTTCGTTTTTTTCTGTTGGTGCTTGTAATCAGCCGCAATCTTTTGAGATTACCTGTAAATTTTTACTATGAGCAAGTTTTTTAGTATTTCACCTGTTTATTAAAGTATTTGTTTCATAACATGCATTACGACATACTTACCACCCGATTTTAGTTGTCATACTACCTAAATCATGAATGTAGTTTTCAATAATTGATTACATTAATAATTGCTGTCTAACCTTTTAATTGTGATGTTTGTGTCAATAAATCATTTTTGTTCAAGACAAGGAATAATTTGAAGCAGTTTTCAGCTATTGCTAAAAAATTTTATTAAATTTCGGTACCGGTGGCATATATTTTTTGCTGTGAGATTCAATCTTACTATGCGATAAGGATAAAATGATTATTTATAAGTTCGCAAAAATCTTCAAAACTACTGAACTAATCAAACCCAAATTTCAACAGAAATTTCATTTCAAGTTAGTATGCGTTATAGGCTATCCAATTAGCAATTAATTAAAAAAGATTGCATGCTAGTTGTAAAAAAAGTAACTGCAGAACTGCTCCACAAAATCGAAAATTAATCCCGAAATTGAGGTCGCTAAAAAAGATAGTGAAATTTTTAGCTCCTTAGTGTAAGGGTTATGTATTTTTTTGTAAAAAAATGTTTATACCTAGCGAACGATAATGCGGATTAACAAATAGCTTGCACTATTCAAAAAAGGGGTAAAAAATACGTCGAAAACGATCATTTACTTGATTTTGACCCAATTTAAAATCGCAAGAAAAGCGGCCGTGAAAACTAATGTGAAATTACGTTCGTGCATGTATAAAAGTATACTATCCCGCTTGGCGACGGCCAGCAGCCGTTCTTCCACCTAGAGATGCGATATGACGCGTCCTGAAAAATCGTATGTCATGAACGTCAGTTGACCGTTACGTGACCGTCATGGCATAATTTGTCATAAATTTCGTCATACTAAAGGAAAAACAGAATTGTACAAAAAAATTGTTTATTACATTGTCACAAAAATGTTTTTATTTTTATTACACTTTTGATCACCATAATTTTTAGCATCTTGCAAGTTAAATTACTGTAGGTTTTCAGTACAAAAATTAATATAATTAACAATTTTTTGGTATATGAAATAGTGTGGGGTGAAATATTGGACCGCCACTCATGTCCAACTTATCGTTCCGGAGCTGTTGGTGGACTCGTCAGTAAGGCATACCCAACAGCTCCTGCCTGAGACACCTACTTGGGGTGCTCACACTAAACTGGAACTTCCTCACATACTAACTTATGGATAATCCTGCCACTCGCGGATAAGCACAAGGGAGAGGTGACATGCCTAGCGGACCGTTAGATAAATATCGTGTAGTGACACCTGAGTCCCTCACATACTTTCCCCCCCCCCCAGTCATGACGACTATGAAGAGTCGGAAAGTGACTACCCGATTGGAAATTGAAAATTGGCGATAGCTTGACCTAAACCTAAGTCAAAATGCCCAGTTAGCCAAGGTGGGGCCTAGTGTATCTTTGTAATGGGGCGCAGACTTGTGCCCAAGCTTCTGCCCAACCGTCGCCTGATTTCGTCTGCTTAAAGTACATATATAGTTATACTCGCGATAAACCTTATGCACTCGAGTACACTTGTAAATATCAGGTGAATCTTAATAAGAAGTGTATAAACATATTTTAACTAACTTCTTTATTTATTTACTAAGCCTTAAGAATAGCTTTGGAAAAAATTAAAGCACATGCAGGAATAGTCTTTTTTTTCGATATTTTTAGTAGAATTTTGACGAGAAGGAAGTTATTCGACGAATAAAAGAATGATCAATGATCATCTTGTAGTACTCTTAGAAATTCGTCTCGTATTGATACATAGGACTCTCTGATTTGATAATTCACCGCGCGAGTTTTCCTCATTTCAATTTTATATATATACTAAAAGATTTGATGGTGTGCATGCTCACACCAATTAATTACACATATACACGCACACAACGCTCGTGCAAGTCATACATATATGTGTACCATCATACGTAGCTGTGCAGACGAAATCAGGTGGTGGCTGGGGAGAAGCATGTGCCCAAGTCTGCGCCCCATTACACAAGCCAATCTGTGCCCAAGCTGAGCTACCTGTGTTGGGCCACACGTCTATCTTAGGCAGCCTAATAAAATTTCCTATCGGGTATACAGATGAGATAGAAAGTAGAGCGATGGTGAAGTAAGAACTTGGAAACCGCATATCAAGGACCGATCATAAGAATCGCGGATAATCATGGGGCTACAAAGCACTACATCAAGGCACGGAGAATTCAGAGAGTAACCAGACTCACCCCGAAGGGCCGTAATATCACATGATGAGATCCGGAAGAGACGGGAATGTTGACGTCGGGGTCACCATTGTGGGGTAAAATATTGGACCGCCACTCATGTCCAACGTGTTTTGTCCCGCAGCTGTTGGTGGACTCGTCAGTAAGGCATACCCAACAGCTCCTGCCTTAGACACACTGAAAAAAAATAACTGCTAGTACGACCGTGGACAGATGCTAAAACAGCAGTGGCGCCACATGCAGGTAGGTGCACAGCTATTATCACTGTAGTCCACAGCTAGCACAACTGCAGACGACCCATGCTGTTTCTGCATTGCTCGCCAACAGTCATTTGCACCGATGTGCCCGGTAGAGCTAGTATATAAATAGTGTAACAATGACTAGTCTAAATCAACGAAGCAAAATCATTAAAATTTTTATTTTTATTATGTAAACCATAGAGTGTAAAAGTGGAAAGACAATACATTAAAAAAGACGTAATAGTACAATGTTTATGCATACATTTTTTTTTATTTAAGGTTCTTACCTCATATTATAAGAGGTAAATATGCATACATTTAAAAAAATTTCCAATTACATTACAATATGTATCTTGGAACAACAAAAAATGATCCTTTTTTTTCAAATAATATACATTCGTGCATTAGCGGAATATCATTGGCGTTTTTCAATATAATTGAATCTATCTTTTTTACTTCATAAGCAAAGTAGTGCTCGTAAAAAGACTTATTTAGTAACGGTTTGAGTGCTAAAAATACATTATTGTCGTAAACATAGATCTTATCAACATTTCCAAAAATAATTTTTTCGTCACCATTATTTTCAACTAAAAGTACCATACCTACCTTATAAATTAATCCATTATATTGTAATTCATCAACATAAAACACTTTTTTGTCTTGTATGTTGGGAAATAATTTTTTTTTTTCGTAAATGTCGATTTCAACTGCTTTCTCGAAAAATACAGCATCAGGAGAAATGGTTTTTGTAAGTCGCAGATAGACTAATTGTAATAAGCTTCTAATACTTAAGGTTTTTAACAAATTTTGTCTGTTACTGGTCGTAACAGCTGTCAATTTTAATAGCGTATGATGTGATTCATATCTCATACACCAAAAATTGACGGTAGGTCCATTTTTAATGAGAACTAGAACGAGATGCAATAAAAGATGAAATTTATATTTTAATACACCGTACAGCTTTTTGTATAAACGTAAAAAATCTGTCACACATTGACCTAATCTAATGATTTGACTGTGAATAAGTCTAGGAGATAAAATAATGGATACTATTCTCCTTATGAGTATCCATAAAATCCACGCTTTATTATTTTCGCCAACTTTATCCCCTATGATCTATGATCAATCCAAAATATTTCACGAAAATAATCATTTCGGTGGTGGACATTTTTAGTTTTTTGTTCGTCACTATACGCTCCCGAGTAATAGTAGGTACAGTGCCAAGAATTCTCTTAAATGTCAAATTAAAAGTCTGCAACCGGCCATTCAAATACGTAAGAGAAAAACAATTTTTATTACATATTAAATCATTCAATATATTTGCCATGGTATAATTTGCTGTGCCTTCGAAGACATCGTGCATTATATTTAAGGTGATATTCTCACACACATGGAAACCGTCAACTTCATTAAATACGCAAGACTCTCTTATCCCACTTTTTCGCTGATTTTTTTCAAGAACATCCTTTTCGTAAGATACTTTGCTCCGTAATAAAGTTTTATCTTCAAAAGTCAATGTTTGAATGTCATTTATCGAGGTCAGCCATATTCTGCATGGTTTTCCCGACGTGAAGTTGTCAACAAAGCCTAATATTTGGTTCAAGCCAAGATTATCACGTAACACCAGACACAATTGAAAATATAAATGATAAGATTTTCTGTTACTGACAATATGAATACCTTTACGGCTTATCTCATTTAGTTCCTTTAGTAGCCGAAGAAAAATTATGCGGTTACCTAAATCTTTTTGATCTTCTGCATAATACAAGCATGTTAAAAATATACTGATAAGTTGAGACGATAACAATGCTGGCAAGCAGGCTATTGACGCGTATACTCCACCTAATTTATTTGTCCCAGCGTGGGAACCAAGTGCGTTCCCTGTTTTAAAGTCATCTTGAAAAATGTAAAGGAGTATAACTAATTTATTTTCAAACTTTTTTTTTAAATTTTTCCAAGTTTCACATTGAATAATGTTATAAACAACGCTTTTTTTTTCAGTCAGCTCGTTCATATAATTTAGTACGGTATCTAACATTCCCGGAATCTCCAAAAAAAGTTTTTCCGCCCTCGCGTGGTTTTGGGAGGCTGGTACTTCCTCGGGCGAAAAAGCAGTTTTCCGGAACTCGTTCGAAAAGTCTCCTTCACGAACGTTGTTACGTCCCTCGCCTTTGGCTTGGGCCGCAAACCTCTCGGTTCGCAAACAGAGACTTTTCAAACTCGTAGGAAAACTACTATTAATGACCATTTAAGCGGTATTGTAATTTCTTTAATTTTCATAAGCTCTTTATCATCATCAATCTAGACCTGATGCTTTGATCCAATTTTTATGGCACTGGCATAATCATGAGTTGTTTTTCTTCATAGTAGATAAACCTTAAATACTCAGTTTCAAATCGCTTAAAAATTTTTGACGAATTATTAAAAACTGCATTAATGTTTTTTACTACCTTTTCATCAACATTTAATAAAATGGAATTTAATGTCTGTTTTAAAAACTGCACATATTGAATATTGAATTCCATGAAAGAATCTATTAATATTTGGACTGAGTTTCGTGGTATTACTGGATCATTATACAAACGTAATGTTGGATTTAAAAGTGTCTGTTCTAAATTCATTTTAAAAAGTTTTGTATTTATTAAAAGTTTTATTGATTCAATGTCTTGTTTTCAATGATTCTACTCAACAGTATGTAAATATTAAATTAGCGAATTACTATAAACTTACTTTTACATATAATAATTTAATTGCTTAACTGTGAATAATCTACTTATGGTTAAGTTATTTAACAAAAACAAACTACAGAGCTACTCTGTCGCTGGTATTTTCTTTACAAGACTTATAATCAGAAGGCTTAGGATTACAGAGATCATCTACATCTATGATAAATCTATCGACTGTAATGTATTCTTTTGTCTTTGACACATTGATTTTGTATACTTACTTTTGAAGAAATGTCCAGACGTGTTGGCATGAAGCGAAAAAGTCAGTATTTAAAGAGGAGTACACCTTGTAACAAGAATCTACTGCATGGATCAAATTACTTACAGGATAGTTTCGTGAATTTATAACTACAAATACTTTTGCAGTCGAATCTACAATGCTACCGACAACGGCTATGAAAGATATAATTCTATCAGCAGGTTTGTTTTGATTGACTTCTTTCTTGAATTTTTCAAGTTCTTCTAGTGTCTGAAACACATAACAAATGTTATCTCTAAAATTTATCTTTACTACTTGAAAAAATAGACAATTATTTGCCAAATGCACAAAGATAAAGTTTTTTGAGGATTTGAAAATGGCATGGAAATTTTAATTTTTTTTTTATATTAGAATTTTGTAAAATGGTGTTTAAAATGCTCTACGCATATTTACAGTGTTTTGAATACACAAATTAGTCACTGCTGAATCATAAGTGAAACATCGGCTGCTATGTATAAGTACAACAGTCACTTTGAACTTTACTGTTTACATCTACTGCCAAAAAAGTGTTACCTTTTTTAATTGTACTTTTATCGCACAGGGACAAAATTTAATTCATGTAATAATAATTGATATTAATGTACCTTTCCAATGAATATAAACGAGTTAGTCACATCACTTTGAACAGATCCCAACAGCGGCACATGTGCTCTACGTTTGCGCAAAACTACACTCAATAATTTTGGTAGAATAAGCAATGCTGCTTCACCTTTTCTTCCTGCCAAATAATATTCGTTAGTGAAGCAATCTTCAAAGATTAATTGTTTCCAATTACGAGTTATATAAATACATGTAACTAATATAATAAATAGAAGACAGCACACTAATTAAAGAAAAAAAAAAAAAAGAAAAAAATCTAAAATACGTTTTATGTACGTACCATCTTTCACGAGGCTTTGAAACTCTAGAGTATTTGCAGTACCCAATTTTTTTTTATCAGCTAATGTAAGAATGTGAGGGGCAAGAGGATCCCAACTTTCTATAAAAATCTGTGCAGCATCTGGGAATAAAAAGTCAAAGTCGTCCAAAAGCTAAAAAATGTGAAAATAAAGCATTAATTACATAGGTTAGTATAAAAAATTTTGTTACAAGATTTAGTTTGTAAAATCAAATAAGATTTTATTTTCAATGCAGATAAAAAAAAGTGTTAATTACCAAGGTGAGTCCACGAGGGGAGTTAAGACAATGATACAATGAAAAAAATTCATTGGGATTATTACATCTTTCTCGTACTTTGAAAGTTTTTTTCCATTTGGCTAGGACTTCTTCTGAGTTACTTTCTGTAAAATCTATTTCTTTCAAATTTTTTAGATAATATACATCAGGATCTTCTGTAAGACACTCGAGCTCTGCAATTGACAATACAGTAAGTTACATTAAGTAAGAAAAAGTTTCAGTGATAGGCTGTAATTTCAAGTAATACCTATTGAATTTTTTTGGGTCGTTATCAAATTCAAAGAGGATAAATTTTGTCTTAGTTTTAAATATTTATCGTACAGAACACCACCTGCGTTTATTCCAATGTTTTTACCAGTTTTTTGGTAAGGGTGGTAAAAAAGTTTTTGAACAGTATCCTTTGTGTCTTCTGTTTTTGAAAAAATAACTGCTAATTTCTGAGCTAACTGAGTAAATGTGGCACACGTTATTCTATAAAAAAGGATAATTTATTATTAATCATGATTGCTGCAATGTAAAAGAAATGCATTGCGAAACCGATAATAACAACTTTTTTTTTTTTTATATTATAGTGCTCTACGTACGGCTCCTTTTTTAATAAGGGCACTACTATGGGCACTTAGCACTTGGGAAAGGGACAAGGAAAGGGATGGGAGGCCCCCCATTACAGGGAGGGGGGTAGGGGGAATTAGGCAATTTTTTGCTGCGAGAAGGTCGCCTAAACCCTCCTCGAGGAGCATTGCGTGGTGAAAAAATAATAACTAAAATCAGTATTTATTAAGATTGAATTTTTACCTATAATTTTGGTGCCAATCAAACTCATATTTAACTATTAAATCACTTAAAACACGTGTGTTGACGTAATTGTCCTGACTATAAAAAGGTAACACTATCGCTCCATCGTAAGTCGTTTTAAGGTGGCTCCAGTGGCCTCAATGTTAAAATTATAAATAACCCAACCGAGGTTAATAAAATTGAATTATATTCTTTGAATTCCCATCTTTCTATTCGTATAAAAAAAAATTAAGGTTGACGATGAAAATTGTAAGAAATCATGCTTACAAAATCGTAGTTTTAAGACGGGTTAGATAGGAAATGCAAGCTTACGCGATATACAACCTACTGCTGCACTTATATAAATAACCCGTAAGGTGTAAAAAACATACTATCTTGTATATATTATTGCGCAGTTTTCGATGACATGAGAAAAGTGTCTTGTTATCGAACAAAATCTTTAAATAATCGGAGATTAAGTATACAGTTGCGAGTGCAAGTCAGCTCTCAGCTGTCTGCATTCTGCAGAGTACATATATATAGGTATAACTACTCTTGAACTTAGGAGCGTACCGTAACAGTTCATCAATTAGGGCACCATAAAACTTTTTTGTTTTTTTATGTTAACTCACTAAATTAACAGATAAAATGTAGAATATGGCTTACAACAGTCTCTACAATAATTTTATACCATATTTTAAAGAAAATAATGATTAATTTTTAGTCTCCGCATTTTGATACGGCACTAGGCGCTGGAGCCACCTTAAGAAGCTCTCTTACCGTCTTTTTTACTTTGACTGAATACAAAAAATACATATACAAAATTGCGAGAATGTTAAAGAACAATCAAATACATTTCGACAAGATCTTTGGTCCTAGATAAAATTAGAATTTTTTAAGGCAAATATCAAAGGAACATACTATCATGAATATTTGAAACAACTTCAACACGATATTCATGCAATCCATTGCTATCACTCAATTCAGATGTTACTATACACTGAGAATTTATTACATTACTGACTTCTGAAATTTCAAGTATACTTTCATTCGTATCTGAACATACATCTGATGGATTAGTGGAAGGAATATTTATAAGTTGAAAGAAACATCTTGAATATGGTCTGTGGAGACATTTGGATAATTTTTTTCCATGATTCATACTTTATAGAGAATTTTTTCTGATATCTACATTCACTCTTGTCAAAAAGCTTATCAAGCATTTTTTCATCGATTTCAAAGAATACATCTTTGTCAATTTCAGCTACTGCAAAACAGATCCCACTTTAAAAAACAATACCCTTGTTTTTATAAGCACTTGCAACTTAACCTTAATAATAACTAACTACCCGAGGCTCTTGTAACGCTACACAGGAAATTTCACTTGCATGATGAGCATCAGAATTGTGCGTACTGCCAGAAATACATACCTTCAAATTTTTCAATTAATTAAGATAAACCCCAGAGTGACAGCAAATCAGAAACAAATTTGTCCGTGGCACAATTCTATACGAAGACATGAAAATCTTTCAGGGCACAACGGTGCAAAGAGTCATATACATTTCTCCCAACGGACAAAACTTACACCAATCAGAGACTACAATTTCAAATATCTCCCACCAATCAGGTGAAAACCAAGTATCTTCACCAAGGGCGGGAGATTCGAAAGTAGTCGGTAATGTAGATTAAATAAAATGTACAAATAATCCAACAGATGTCACAGTTTACACAAAAGTTGTTCAACTTTCATTGGGATCGTATGAATGAACATATATGACTTATAAAATCAAAATATTTTTTAGTCAGTGTTGTAATAATAAATTTAACTACGAAGTGCGATATCAAGTAAAAGTAAGCCATATAAAAATTATTATTAACTACAATAAAACCGTTATTTACTTACTATGCATTCTACAAAACAGCTTTTAATGTATGTAATGCAAGTCTTCATTCTTAAATTAAGTAAAAAATGTCGATGGAGATATAGCATCGGATAACTTCCTACGATTGAATTATTAATCTTCTACCAATTACAAAAATTTATATAATTCTTCCTACAAATTTTTAATAAACTCTCAGTTTTGTGTTTTAGTAATCTAAAATATTATTCTTGATTGCAATTGTAGCTAAAATCAAGAATCAACAGAAAAAGTAAAAACTTTTTTTAGGAACGGCTGAGAATGAAAACTTATTACACAATGAGTTAAGGCAACTCTACATTATTAACAGAGAACAGAATTTTTCTAAAAATTGATATTTTTATTGAAACAAATGTTAATGTACTATGTTTACAAGTTGGTAATATAAAACAATACCTTTCATCAATTATCTTAGCACGTTAACTTTGTGCTTTGCTATCACAATATAAGTCAGCATTTGCTTTTGTTTTTGCCTTATTGTTATTGCGCTTGTTACATATTTTTTATATAAATATAAACAGGTGTGCTATAAAACAGTCTGATCACAAATAATACTTACAACATAACATTTTAACAAAAGACGTTACAAATGGTATCTATCATTTGAAAATAATATAGAACTTCCATAAATCTTACTTGGTACTGAATTTCTGAATTTGAAGCTGGATTGTATAATACGATCAAAACAATGCACACTGAGCACCAGGAATCATGCTTTGCATTTAGTTATCATGTAACAAAAATAAACATTCTCTTTTGCTTTTCGAAGCTATACTCACTACCACTCTACAAGTAGTAGTTTATTCTTTTTAATCTTCTAATCTATTAATTTGTACTTTTTGTAGAATACCAATTTTATTACAAAAATATCTAAAGAGAACAATAATTTTCTATGATTCTTCTCAGACTTCGAATGCTCTCTATTTTTATCATGACTTTGATGACTACACTCTAAATTGTGTAATATAATATAGTATCACACAGATAATGTCTGTTCAATACTTTGTTCTAACATCAAAACCAGTCCTTTGTTTTACTCATTCTGCATGCAGTAGCTAGAACCTACAAATATAAATAAAAATTACTAGAAATTATGTTTACCAAACAATTTTTTTAACATCTGGCTCCACCGACGTAACGACCAATATTAATAATAAACATTACTTAATTACATCTCAACATATGAATAATTTACAGTAACGCATCTTGTCAGAATGAATACTAATTACAGCCATGCAGAGATCACATTACATTGGAATTTTAGCATTATACTGAAAAAAAAGGTAAAACCATTTTTTTATGTTTACGAAATGTACATTAACGTCTAGTACTTTCTCAGCCTACACACTAATACTAGTACGTCAGATTTGCATTGATTGAATTATTTTAAATAGCTACAACACTTAAATACAACGAATAATACATATAAAAAAAAATTCTCCTATGCTACGCGCGTCTTGAAATTCTGTTACAATAGTTTGGAAATTTGTAATTTTCTTACTTTCCAACATTAAGTGGTCATTTTTTAAAATACTCACTGTTTTTATCGATTTCGGTAAAGCAAAATACTCAAAAGAGGCTGGATTAATTGACATTGTGGAATAGTGTGATTAGTACAACTTCTGTGCCACTTCCTGCTTTTTCTACCATTATACCTACCATTCTAATCTATAAACGTGCTTTAAAGATATTTTTAAAATACAATCGATACAGAGATCATAATTGTGAAGCTGAAAGTACAAAAACGCTTCGTCTCACTTTGGTTTTCTTATTCTTTTAACATTTGTCTCGTCAATACTTGTAGGTGCTACTTTTGTCTTAAATACCCACTTTTTGATGTTTTTTCGCTTCCTCTTCTGTTCCTTCTTCTGGTGATCTACAATTTTGACAACATTACTTTGGGCTTTACTATTGCACGCCTGTTCATTACAACCGTCTGAGTTATTTGCATCACCACCACTTGAAACCATAGTGATTGCTGTCTTGAACATAGATGGATCGTACTAGTAAACAATTTCATTTAATGAAATAAGCTGTATTTGTAAATGCGTGTATGAACACATATATTAGTATACATATTTGGTAGATGTTATGAAAAATAATAAGATTTAGAACGCAGAATAAGAGATTGGCAAAATGGAGTGGTGAAATAGTTTTTTCTTCCCTTGAGCAAAGTGCTTTGCATCTATAGGCGCACAACAGCATTTCTTGCCCTCGGTAAAAAAAAAAATAATACACGCCACTTGGGGAGCAATGTACACTAACTGCGTGTTCCGGGCACATTAGTTTTATTTTGTGCCTTAGGGACATCATGTACTATTTTTCCTGTTGTTATGTGATGTCTAGAGTAGCTCGAACTTTGGGCCCCGCTCTTCATTGACTTTTGATGATCCTCTATAAGTTCGTTCGGAACTTTAAAAATATGTCGTGAAATGCAATACATATTTTTATTACCATCAAAAATACAATTAAGTGTCAAGTAAGGTTCCTATTATTGCAATTTATGAATATTTTTTCCCCATGTAAGGATTCTATGTGTGTTTTTTTTAATTAAAAAGTTCACTATAACTTCCATACTACAGTATTACATAAGATTGCTTAAAAAATACCAAAAGAATTCTCAACATTAATTTTTATAAGAATTCTTTCAGTCTTTTTTTTTAATTATATAAGAATTTTAAAAGAATTCTTTGAATAGGGACGTTCGCGTATTTGCATACTATATGAATAGAGCTGACTGGCTACTGATGACTCGGGTGTCGACTTCTCTGCGTCACAAGAAAAGTCAGAATCATATCGGAAATCGAGGTAATCCATTACTTCGTCTTCTACATCAGAATCGACGATTTCGCAGGCTTGCCAGTCCTCCTCATTATCCACTGGTTCATCTAAACAGTTGAGTAAAAAAGTCAGTTGTTATTAATAGTGAAGATTTCCGATAGACAAATACCGCAAAACTGATTGGTAAGGGGAGGCTTTGATTTATTTAAAATAATATTCAATTTTCTGTGCCAAAAATTTAAACGCAGGGTCATAAGCTTCCTCCCTCCTCGGCTTGTACCATTAGGTGATATACTCAAGTTTTGAGCTACAGTTCAAAGCACAGTCTTACATGGAGCAGATACTCTTCTGTAAGTATGCCAGATAAGGATAAAAAGGCAGAAAAAGAACAAGCTGAGACATTATTTTGTAGCGCTCATTCACGATAATAGCTGGTAAGAAAAATTGCAGACTATTTAGTTGCGCTATGCTGTGATGAATTACGAAAAGTTTTATTAATATTTATAAGATATTTAAGATAGTTAGCGCTTGAAAACTCCAAAAGCAGTTTTACGTATTAAGCTTGCAATCCTGTTATTCAAAAGAAAATGATCACTTTTCCGAGATTTTTCGATGTGATATACCGAACTTTGTTACATGACCTGTGTATAAAATTATTTACGATACGTGACGCAGCCAATAGAATTTGGTAAATTATAAATAAAATCGAATTAATTTTCATTTGACTACAAGCAGGTGAAAGCATTTTTTTATAGATATTTGGTTCAACTAAGAAGTTACACTATTACGAGATAGAGTAATACTTCTACGTAGAGTTTTCGGTACTTAATCATTTCTCTATATTTCTACAACAAAATCTTACTATTATATTTTATTTCTATACACAACTTTAAAATAATTTTTTATTATAATTTTAAACAATTTTCGTAGCCTATCTCGACTTGACCTGACAGTTTACTTTCACTGCACGGAAGCAAGCGTATTATTTATAGCCATGATAAGCTAAATTATAACATACGCATGGCGAGAAACATTCAAAAATGTCTAGATTTTATGTTTGACACCCTCGGCTTTGCCGCACAAAGCAATATACATGCAATCCGAGATATTTCTCACTTTTACGCCCTTACTGCATAATATAAAATTTTTTTCCACAACTATGTACGGTTACTTAAAGTAATCGTTCTTAAATTAATATTTGAATCATTGCTATAGGCAGTTTTTAATTCTTGACAAGCACTCGTGTCGACTTAACCCTGTACCAATATCCGGAAAAAATCTGCACTCTTTGTGAATCCCACTCCAGAAAATGTTTTTGTCTGGCAGATTTTTAATTTCGAACATTTTTAAATTTCAGATCATCAGTCTTCGTCTTGCACAGGAGAATCACTTTCATCCTACCTCTTAATAAGCAGTTTATCATTTTTATCACGGAATTACTTTTTTTGTGCCCACTATAATTTTTTTTTTAGCGCTTTTATTTGGTTCTTTAGCAAATACCGAACTGTAACTACATGTACAACAGAGTTATAACTACAAGACTCTGATGTTACCCAAAATTCAATACACCCACATTTTAACTTACATACGTAACTTACATAATTTTATTTGGTGTATCAAAGAATCATCGTCAAATTCAGCTAGATTTATGATAAACTTCTCGACTGACCATGAGGGATCAGAACGTAAGGAGGTCCAGGCTTTAGTGATTGTTTCATCACGAAGGCGCTGCGCTACTTTGGGTCCCACAGTTGTCTCAATTTTCTTTCTGGCTCTTTGAAGATCCAGGATGGACTTCTCTTTAATATTAATTAGGCAAACTGGAAATAAAAAATTAATTCATTCTACAACATGTAATTTAATAGGATCACGTATAATACATACATTATAGGTATAACGCACTCAAGAACTTGAAAGTTCTTGGTTTAGTACCCAATAGCTCGTGTAAAATTCGATCATAGGTCTCCAAGTAGTTATTAGTACGATCGACCATTTCATACACGGAAAACACATGAGGCTTCTTCTTAGTCATCCTCTCGACGTCGTAGTAGAAGCTGATGAACCTCTGCCATTTTTTTTGGCACGCTCATCATCGGTAAATTGTTTTGCAATAAAATCTGTTGTATACAATAATCCCTCTTTTATCTTTTCTGCGGGAAGAAGTGGCAATACCAACAATTGTTTTATTACTTGATGCCCTTTAGGATTATTAATCTTACAGTTTTGACGAAGAAATAGTCGATATTCTTTCGACTTTTGCCTTACACTGCTAAAAAAAATCAGCTGATTTGTCAGCTGATAAATCAGCTGATTTCTGATGCCAAATCGTCAGCTGATTTTTTGACTGTGCGAAAACATACAAGTCCCATCAGTGTGAAAAAATGCTAGTCCCGACGGAAACATTTTTTTTTGTCCATCAAAACAATGCGTTTTGGGACATTTACAGTCAAATGAAATAGGTGAAAATTAAGAGGTTTGGAAAATTTTCGTTAGCAAAAATTACAAGTTTCGTGCGCTAAAAAAAGTTTAAGTCTCTTCAGTGCCAAAAAATACAAGTTCCAGAGAAAAAAAAATTACATTTAAGGACATCAAAAGTCTGTACTTTGGAACATTTACAATAGAATGTGACAGGTGAAAATTTTTTAAACCTCTCAATTTTCACCCATCTCATTTTACTGTGAATGTCCCAGAACGCATTGTTTGGATGATAACAAAAGAAAAAAAACTTCCGTCGGGACTTGTATTTTGTCACACTGACGGGACTTATACTTTTCCAGCGCATGAAACTTGTAATTTTGGTTATCAAAAATTTTTTTAAACTCACAATCATCACCTGTCTCATTCTACTGTATAAGTCCCAGAATGCATAGTTTTCATGATGGCCAAAAAAAATTTTTTTCTCGGGACTTGTATTTTTTCGCATTAATGGGACTTATATTTTTTCGCACAGTCAAAAAATCAGCTGACGATTTGGCATCAGAAATTAGCTGACAATTCGGCATTAGAAATCAGCTGATTTATCAGCTGACAAATCAGCTGATTATTTTTAGCAGTGTACGCACCACAGCCTGAAATAAAAAGTAATCATTTTTAACTTTTTTTGAAAGCCCATCCCTAGTAGCATGTGATAAGTTTTGAGAAGTGTACAGATCTGTTTCTCAAACCTTATGAGGTGCTACTATAAGGCAAGGTTTAACTAGGGGTAACTTTATCAAGGATAAATCGCATCACACGGACCAAAACTATTCACAGAAATAAGGGCTGCCAGACCAAAACAGTTTGATTTCTTTCAAGTCTATAGATACGGGCTACGAAAATGAAGACATTACCATAACGCGGAGCGAGGAAATTTTGTATTTTTTAATCCTCATGACTTTCATTACTTCAAAATTGCTTCAAACTTTTTTTTTGGTGTATTGAATCTATTTTTATTTTATTTCAAAGTAGAGAAGCATAGATAAGGTCGAGGTTACAACAAATTGTTGAATCGTGAGAGTACAGGCTTACATATCTATAGAGCCAATTATAGTATTCCACTGCCAAAGCTTCAACGTTTGTACTCTTAGATGCAATGAGGGGCTAGTGCTCCCTCGGTAGAAAAATAGTGTTCTTTACATACGTGCGATCCAATCAGGGCTAGCTTACAGGTCTAACTGTAAAATATTCCTGGTGGCGATCACACTTCTGTGACAAAATGTACTACTTGCAACATTTATAATTGAAAATTAATGATACAGTGTATTTTTATTTACGCACTACTACAAGTATGAAAATAACAGTATGACTTATAATGTATATTAACTTGACATTAACTTTCAAATTCAAGTTACTTGCGATGTATGAAAATAACATCCCTTGACCTTTATTTTGGGGAACAGCAATGATCGTATAAGCGCTTTTTCGTAGTTGTACATGGAAAGTTGTGGCGCAAAAGAGGGGCAAATTTCCTTTAAGACACTCCATACAGCGTTACATGCATTGCTTGCACGACGGCTCATGATAGCCCATGCGATGGGAACTATCTATGACAATAAGTACAGTAGATTGACAATACTCGTATTAGTGTTAGCCCTCGAATTTCATCCAAATTGCTACTATAACATGAAAAACTGTAGTGCTACGTTTTTGTATGTACAGTCCCTTTAACTCACAATTTTCAAATTACATGGTGTAGAACATTCATTTAAGCCCTAAAAACCGATCTACATTATTCTATTTTTTTTTAATAAATTTTTTAATCGGTATATTTTATTTTACACTGGTTCTGATACAAGTTTTGGTACTATAAGTAACGTGAAATGAAAAGAAAACTGAATTTCACGTACTTAGTGTGTCATGTGTCATATTTAAAAAAAAGCTTTGTCTGTCTATCATAAAAAAAAAATGTTTAAAAGGGCCAAATTAAATTTTGTAAATTAAAATGGTATATAGAAAATGGTAGACTATTATTCAAATATTTGAAGTTATTCAACAAGATCATGATGAATTGTTTAATATAATGAATGACAAGAGGGTAAAGTACCTTATAATATTTTCAAGATTAATATTAATTAATTTAAAAAATGTCTTACTTCTGTCGATTTATTTACGGGTCCTTTATTTTTATTTTCAAATCGACTCTGACAATATTCACGTTACTAGGTTTGTTCAACTTGTTTTTTCAACTTCTACTTCCATGAAGCTTTTTTTAATGCCATAGTTTAACGGAATTTATCTTTTATATCGTAGGGTTTGACTCGAAATTACACAGTAGCATATAATGCACTTAGGGAAAACAGTACCTAATGTCTTAGATAGCATATATATGTATATTGCCACGAGAGGTAAACCTAAAGGGTTTTGAACTAACGCACTCAAAAATTTTCACAACTTTTTTTTCCAGAATGTAGACGTATCTATTATAAAAATACAGTTATGTACAATACATGTTACCACGTTGTATTTTTTGGCCATTACAGTTAAGTACTGCTCTACTCCCTTGACGTTGGGTTTACTCCGGAACATTGCGTTAACAAACACGCTATCATTGACGCAAACTTCTTTGAGCAAATCTTCATAAAAAAAAAGAAGATGATAGCACTTTGAAAAGGACTTGATCAACTTTTTGGAAATACCCATAACATTTTCTTTAACACGATATTTCAAAAGCTCCGGGTTATCGTGTAGGTGCCTAGCAAAACCTTGTATGGAACCGTAGTATTTTCTAACATCTGAATGTTTCGCATCATTTTTAGCCCTTTGCATGGTCTTCTGCATCTGTGGGTACGAAGCTTCTGCAGCTATGCTTTTATTCCTGAAAGAGCGTATTCTGGTTTGGTTTAGTACAGTATTTCGATTGTAAAACAAACAACGAACGACACATCACGCGATATGTTAATAGTATTTGTCACGACACAAAACATCAAAGAACAAGATGCGTAGCAGCAGCATGTCTTTGTTCTACCAATTATACATACACGTGGAGTTATTGGGTTATTCGGTTATTGAAAATTCTTTTTTAACAGTGAAATATACACTTTATTTGTACCAAAAATATATAGACAAACGGTATTTTTATGTTTAAGATTAATAAAAACACCAAGTTTTAAACATTTTCAGTTCACATTCAGACTCTACTTCCGTTAATATAACCTTTCATTCTGTACTCTAATCCATAACAAAAAATTTTGCAATATTTTCACCTTTACGGCTTTTAATATTATAATATTCAACTACAGAAAATAATTCATTTCAAATAAAGATTATATTTTGCTGCTTAAAATAAATCATGTAATATATTTATCAGTTTAAATGACGTAAGGTAGTTCGTGTTGAAAATACACAACCAAAATTTTGGCTAGTAGTTATACAAAAGGGGGGAAGGGTGACAAAACTTGTCAAAAAAACGTACATTTGAACTGGATGTAACAAAGTTTAATGTTCTTGTTTCGATGTCTATTTTCTTAAAAAATTTGTGAAAGATACTGCAGCTGCTAAATTTTTAAATTTCACGTCAAAATTATTTCAAAGAACGACCGAAACATAGTTAATTTCTGTACCCTCAGAAAAAAGTAAGACAAATGTATGCCGCTCCATAGATAACTTCCTTAAGGGCTACACGAACAAGCGGTACCACCGGCAAGCATTGATTTCCCGAACCCCCTTCCCCTTAATGTACCCCAAGCGGGTACTGTTCGCTAATTTTCGTTCATAAGGTTGACAAAATTTACGTATTTATTCGCGAAAATTACGTTTTTTGATAAGTTTTTTCACTACCCTACTTACCTTCAAACAAACATTGATTTTAGTATGCAGTTTTTTCTATTGATGAAAATTTTATTATTCAAAATTATCTTTCATTTCCCGTCGTTAAGGCCCATGTTTCTAATTTTTAATTATGCCCCTCCCCCTTTCTACCTAGCAACGAACACTCAGCTGCATAAGAACATTATATATATATAACAATCAATGCTTCAAAACGACTGAAAAAGTAAATTCTTACACTCCATTATAAATATGCATCATTACAAGTGCTATATTTTACTTAGGAATAGGTACGTTATAAAAATATAATAGAATTGGCGCATACTGGAGAGAGACTGTATCAAAGATGTGCTTTGTCGATGCCGTGACAGAGTTCTTAGCACACTCCTCTTTAAGAGCTGCTCTCATCATTTCTTTTCTAAAGACTTGTGACTGCTTCAGAAGCATGTGTGATTTTCATACACTTCGATGCTTTTCGGGTCCTGGTTTACTGCTATTCTCATTTTCCCAGGACATCCCTTTTTTATGCATCCATATATAAAGAAAAATTAATTAATTTTACTAGATGATTACTTAAGCAGTGCTTTTTATTTAAAAATAAAATATTGACAGGTTAGTAAAACACTTTACAAAAAGAAAAAAACTACGATAAAAGACTCAAACCAATAAGCAGCTGACAGCAGGCAGATAAGTCCAATGTTTTTTGATATTAAGCTTTTACAACATTTTTTAACGAATTTTATAAAGGTTCAAAGAATAGATCAGCAGCCTCTTGTACTTTTATTAGCCATCTTACAAAATTGTCACCACGTCATTGGCATAAGACTTTCTCCCGTGTAAATTTCATTTTCATGTTTGACTTAGCTTTCGTATATTTTGGTCATTTTTTCAATAAAAAAATTAGAGTTATTGATTCCAGAAGACAAAATTCATTGCAACTTATTACTAATGTGTGTACCAAACAATATTAATGTATGTCTTGGCATTATCAGTGTCATGTAGCTCGTTAAATTAGATTTTTTCGAAATTCCGGTTTGTTGCGGTCATTTTTGCAATGAAGCATGTAATATACTAATTTTCTGTGAACTAGAAATAAAAAATTATTCAATTTCACTAGAACTAAGTAGTTACGTTCAGGATGATTCATTATTTAAGTTATTTGTATCTGCGTTTACAGCTTGTTTTAACTTTGTTGGGTTATTAGGTATATCGTGACGGTATCATAGCGAAGAGTTCTTTTTTGACGGTTTTTATCAGTTACTGCGTAGACAGAGACTTACCTTGATTTATGTACACTATATTAGTCTTAATTTGATAGTTTTAAGGGCCTAAACGCATTGTCTACGCCCATACTCTTAAATAAATCTTTGAACCCTTATATCTCGAGAAGGGTACATTTTTATGATCTGAAAATCGATAGGAGCCTTTTTTATTAGTTGGTAAACCGTTTAAAGCATTTTTCTTAAAAAAAAAATTTTTTTTGTTGCCTGCAACGTTGCAAACTTTAGTCATCTTCAATGCAAAAATCTTGTTTTTTGCTAACTTTTCACAAAAATAACATCAACAAACTTTAAAACGTTTTCTTTTTTTTTTATCAAATAGACGTTTAACGTACCATATTTAAACGAATTAAAAAAAAAAAAGCTAACACCGATTAGTTATTTCGTCAGTTTTTGTTTAAAAAGTTTGTCTTTATTTTTATAAAACGATTTCGTTGTAGCTATATTGAAAAAGTAGATCTGTTTCGACAAGTAGAATAATTAAAAATTAAACATTGATGTGGAAAAATCAGGTAAAACCGCATCAGGGGATTCTAAGTTTTACATTTTTATAATATTTAAAATGCATGAAAGTGTCACAAAAAGATTTTATATTTACATGCAAGCGAAAGGAAATATTTTAAACATTTTATTAGGAGCCTACATTTATATTACAACTGTATTTTACCAAAAGAAAATTACAATACGTTCATTAATGATTGTTTTAAACCCATGGGTTAAAAAAAAAAATAATTTTTGTTGGTCAACACAATAACATATTCGAGGGCAAGTACCAGGTAGAAGCAAAATTAGTATAAAAATATGAATAAATAATACATCTAAACAATCTATTCATTCTTCAAAAATTTTTCCTGTGCCAAAGGTGCGAAATGAAGCTCCAAAATAAACTCTGCGCAATAAATAGAGTCTAAATGAAATGCACGTGTGATTGAAGGTAATATTTAAACAAATACATTTATCATGAGAAGGAAAAAGGCGTATATAAATAATCATTAGTGTAATCTTTAATAATTACTTTCCACAAGTAATTTAATAAAAGCACAAATAACGTACTAATGAGACTCAAATAGGCATAAAATTTTATTAATTTTGACATTGAATAACTCATTTACAAGGTATGGTACATACTTGAAGTATCACAAAAAAGTAGTGACATGAGCGACAAAATTGTATTTTTATTTGTTTATTTTTTATTGACTACTATTAGCCAAGTTAGCCTTTGACTGCAAGGAAAGGAAATTTGGCATTATTTTCAGGTAAAAAAATCCTATATGCAGAACCACAGTTCGATACATTATCCACTAGTTTACATGATCGATCACAGTCTTCAGAAATCGTCGAAGAACATTTTATAGGGTTGTGCATTTTTGAAATGAGAAAAAACCACAATATTCAAAAAATAAATAACCATCTGATACGTTTTTTTTTTTTTTTTTTTTTACTTTAATTACGGATTGCAGAATGATAACCTCTTCATTGTATTCATTTAGTCGCTAATTAAAGATCTCACAGTTACCTAATAAACGCTTTGAGGTGACCAAAATGTAGTTTGCGTTTTTAGAGTATTCTCCCTCAATTTTTATCAACACGACAGTAATACCTTTAAGATGCGTTTATTGATCCGGCAACCAAAGTTTTCGCAAAAACAAAAAATTTTAAACATGGGAATTCACAGCCAAATATTGCCGGGACAAGCAATATACTAAGTTACATACAAATAAAGCAATGAGAGGTAGGACTTATGTACAATTACAATTAAAAAAAAAAAAAAAACTACTTACCAATGGCTATTAGCAGATTCATTACCAAAACGAAGGCTAAAAAAGTACTTGGGTTAAAATATCTACTCATTTTAGGACTAGGCGTAGGAGGGGCTACAACGTTTTTTCACTGTTGTTTAGTCGAAAACTGATTTGCCACATAAAATTTTGNAATCTTGTTTTTTGCTAACTTTTCACAAAAATAACATCAACAAACTTTAAAACGTTTTCTTTTTTTTTTATCAAATAGACGTTTAACGTACCATATTTAAACGAATTAAAAAAAAAAAAGCTACTTAACAATACTGGATTTGGTATGTTGTGTAAGTTAGTAAGTTTAATGTGATTACACGCAAAAATAAATTATCAAGAATGTGTCAACGTTGTTTTACGTTATTCTATCCGATCATTATTAACTTTTATTACAATCTATTAGCATTAAACAGGCTGATAACTTATAATTAGTCATAAAAATGTGTGTCATTGTCAATTGGGCCTTTGATCCATATGTCAGGGTAGTAGTTCATGCAATGATTGGATTACGGAATGTCTCGAAAACTTGAATACATATTACTCAGTATATTTGAACTGTTAAAATTTTAGAAGGTCCAACGGTGCTGAAACGAAAATATAGCGTTTTGGAGGTCAGAGTTTAAACACGCGTATAATACAAAAACTAGTTTCTAGATAACCATATTTACTAATTACTGAGCAAGTAAAAAAATTGAATTCCTACAAAAACTACTAGCGTATTCATAATGATATATGATCTATCATACGGCATCGAACAACTCAAAATAAAAGTGATTAGTCGTATAAATACTGCCAATAATCATGATCGAAAGATTGAAATTTTAGTATAACACCTAAGCACGCACGAATACAGAGTATATACATGAGTACAGCGTACACACGTCACACACTAAAGATTTTTCAGACCGTCGGCTTTTTACGGCGTATCTGCAACTGAAGGTTTAATTCTAACTTTTTGCTAACTTACGCAGTGCATAACAAATTAGGGTTATGTTTCCGAGAGCCAGAAATTAAAAGATCTACGTAGAATGGTACAAAAGCTTTAAAAAAAATTATAAAGACCGTCTGGGGCCTCCTACTGGCTTATTATGAATGAAAATAATAGAAAAAAGGAGATTTCTTTAGAGTAGTTGTCGTTTTGCGTGATATCGTTATTGTTTCCAAGATTGAAAAAAATCATGGTAATCTGTTCCAGTGCCTCAATTATATTAAACCATGTGTTGCAGCTAAAACTATACCTAATAAATATATGTTACTATAAAATATCTTATTCTTAACTTTCTTCCTAACTGAAAGAGTACATAACAAATTAAGGTTCTTCTTCGAAGTAATTGTCGTGTTGCGGGACAAGGTTAGGTTTGCTCACATTGAAAAAATTAGGGTTGTTTGTTGAAATGCCATAAATGTATCAAACCATGTTTAACAGCAATATATATATATATACAAGCGG